>JAVTVY010000376.1:0-35672 GCA_036873755.1 Hanleya hanleyi | reverse complement strand
AACTTTTTAGGTTTTAAGTTAGTATGACGTAATTTGAATAAAATGAACTGTTGATATTCGTAAGCGGTAATTACTGGGTTCAATCCCTGGCCGGGTCATACCAAAGACTTGAAAAATGGAACTTGTTGCTTCCTCGCTCACGCTCAGTATTGAGAGGATAGAACAAGGACTGGTTCACTCGGTGTCAGTATAACGTGACTGAGTGGGGTGTCATGTCTGCCTACGGCATGATATTTCGGTGGGACAGCAGTATAAAATGTCAACATTAGATCTGCTCTGTTACAAGTAGGTATACCCCCGCCCCTTCCACTCCCCTCCCTTCCCCGTCGTGATATAGCTGAAAAAATGTTGAAAGCGACGTTAAACCCTATTCACTCACTCGTCACCGTATATAATAGGGTTAACACCGATGCCCATCAAGAACCCATCGGGCCAGAAGTGCTCTTCAATACACACGTATTGAAGATCAATTAGCGATTAGCACGCAGGGGTAAAACGGCTTCGACTGATTAAAAAAAAACCCTTTATATATAGGCCCTATTTATATCGTTTTATATATATTTACAAAGGTTTTAACAATATATTTGTGTTTGACAATATTGTCACAAACGGCGACTTTATATTTTGGTTTCACCTCTATATATTTGTCGTTGACAATATTGTCACAAACGGCGACTTTATATTTTGGTTTCAACTCTATATATTTGTCGTTGACAATATTGTCACAAACGGCGACTTTATATTTTGGTTTCAACTCTATATATTTGTCGTTGACAATATTGTCACAAACGGCGCCTCATATTCAGCCAAGGCAACACGTGTAGTGTTAGACTTGGGTAAGCGAAGATGGTTAGATCCCACAAGCGACATACCCAATACGCTCATACCATTCAGCTTGTATCACTGACGTCCCTACTCTCCTTTGGGAACAAGGAGAGTAGGGATGTCAGTGATACAAGCTGTTTATCAGCGTACATATCCAAATGGGGGAGCAGGTATATAGGAATCAATTTTAATCAGATTGAATGTGATTACACTGACATGTTTGATAGCTGGCCATCGTCGAATCAATTCAATCTTGAAGCGCTGAACAGTTGATGTGTTGTGATTCCATAGAAACAAATGATTAACGATGAACAAAGATTTATCTGTCGTGTAATTCACAAAACAAAGAAGTGTCAAACCAACTGTCTTCCGTGTATATTCTCCACCGGTATTGGAAAACTTATGCGACACAATGGAATAATTTCTGCTGAATTTTTTCTTGGATAAGTTTACCAGAAATTTTATCAGTTTTGGCCCGTAAATACCGCAAGCGATCACGGCCTCCTACGGGTCAGGTGTTAATCCGATTTCATTGTAGTACGTGTTGAATTTCATTGCGGAAACTGAAAGTAGGACGACGAAAATCTCGTATAGGGGAACACTTTTCCTCCAGAAATTATTCCGGTATAAGAAGGGAAGTGTTTTGAACAATAATGCAAAGAATGGTATATTTTCACCCGAGATAGGGCCTCGAGTCCTTATGGCTAGGAAGAACAGCAGTACGAATATGGTCAGTTCAGTTTAATCAGATTTAAATTAAAGTTCAGAAAACAATTAAGGGGTCAAATAATCACCAAAAACGGGTCCCACGCACCAAGACAGACAATCCAAGGACAAAACGGAATCTCTTAACACCAAGACGGACCATGCTTGAGAAAAATGGGATCGTGAGCCATGCAGTGCAATGCCTGTGTCATGAATAAGAACTGGCAGTCTATTAATATTTCGCATAGGTCCTCACAGATGACCTTCTAGGGATACAACATCATTGCTATCGATATTTGTATCTAATACCGCTTAAGCCAGTGCTTGGGGCCGTGTGGTCGTGTCATTCAATGAACATCTGTAACAAAAGCGTGACTGAGGTACAAATCGTAAAGGGGATCATTTTTGGTTCTTGTGATATTTTTATGTATCTATGTTTGACCCGAAGAGTCAACCGGCAAAATCCAACATTTGTTTCTGGTCAATAACTTGAGAACCGTTCAATGGATTCTTCTCAAATATATTATGTATATACCATGTCATGAGATGTCGCTTGTGATTGTGTTTCGCCCACTTGCTCACACAGGTGGCGACACCTGGTGGCAAATTTGTAATTTATTATAAATTGAACCGCTCATCGGATTATTCTCAAAATTGGTATGCATATGCCATGATGACATGCCGCTGGAGACCACTTTCGCCAACAGGTGGTGCCACTGGGTGGCAAAATTCGAAATTCAGTTCCAGGCGATAACTTGCTCGAGAAGTGCTTGTCAGATTCTTTCCAAATTTGGAATGTATATTACCATGCCATGAGATGTCGCTTAGGATTGCGTTTCGCCCACTTGTGCTTACATGTAGCGCCGGCCACCTGGTGGCAAAATTTAAATTGGGTTTCCGGACAATAACTTGAGAACCAATTAGCGGATTGTCTTCAAATTTGGTATGCATATAACATGCCACGAGATGTCGCTTGGGATTGTATTGCGCCCACTTGCGCTAACAGGTGACGCCACCTTGTGGCACAATCCGAAAGTTATTTGCGCTGAAAACTTACCTCACTTCCACTCTATGCATTTTTTGTTCTACATGAAATCACCTAGTAAGAATTAAAATAACAGTGTTCTCTCCCCTGCTAGTCACGTGTCAGCTCACTCCCACAATTTCTTCTTGATTCTACATCCGTGAATCAAGGAGGCCATTTTGTTCAGCTCCGTGAAAATTGATCTATTTCTAGTGAAAGCACTACAGTTGGATTACCTCAGTCTACGTTAGTCAGTTTATTGAACGTAAATTAAGATGAACAAGCGTCCCTCCCGGTCAAGTTTCTTCCTTTTCAGACCGGGCGAAGGGTCAATCAGGTAAGAAAATGACCCAGATCGTTCAAGTAGAAGGGACTCTCGATGATATGGAAACAGGCACTACTACAACAGTGAACGTGGAGGTTCCTATCGAGCGGACGCCTGTGTACGACGACGAAGGGAAGCCGGTAACGGGTCCAGACTCGGTGTCGGAGAGTCAGTCATTGCCGATCTCTCGATCGGTAATTACTTATGATTACGAAAACCTGGGCAAATCTACGGAAGCGCCTAGTGTTAAGTTTTCATTTGGACCCGGGATTGCGAGATTGCCTTCCTCAACCCCGTTGAGGCCTGGACTATCCGGTCGTTCACTAACAAATACTAACTCAGAAACGACTGGTCCGTCTAACTTTCTCCAATCTACTTCCGGTTCCTCTGGTGGCCCTTCTCGTTGATGACTACGAGCCTTATAAGCCACCAGAGATTGAGGTTCCCACAACAAGGCCAGCTGGGTATGTATTCAGTCAGGTACCTATAATATGCCAAATTTTTTGCCTGCCTCTGAGACGCAGAATCAAGACTCTTCTCGAGTAGGTCAAATTATGCGGCATCCGGTTGCGAGAACGTACCAGCCCTTGCATGGCTTGCAACCCTCCACCTAAAGTTTCTCAAATTTGGCGATACATATCGCATGCTGATAGTAAAATACGAACGTAACATGCAAGGTCTATGGCGTTACGTTTTGTAACTTGTGTCTAATTCCGCTTAACCCGGGGCTAGGGGTCGTATGAACCCATGTACTTCAAGATCCCCATGGTGCTCATATGAACAGTCACAATCAAAGCGTGGCTGAGATACATCATTCTCTAGATGACGACTTTACAACGATTATTATGGATTAAGAATACTGATCAGCGATACGGATTTTGTATTTTTGGAACATCATGATGCCTTGTCGGCATCATTGAAAACTGTTGACCGCTTCTCTCTTGCAGGAAACTAGCCTATGTGTATGTATACTATGATTGTCCTTTTGAATTTGGGCTAATACTGTTATATGGATATGGAATAGGTCTTTGGATTATGGACGCGGATATTTTTTAATGGACGACGGCTGAATTATGAATGACGGACTTGACGCTTGTATTGGCACAAGTATCGACTTCCGAGGGTGTTCGTGGTACGGGACCGGCTAAGCTTCGGATGATGCGCCCTCTTATTCGAGCTTCCGGTTTACGACCACGAATGCCAGTTCACCGACCTTTACAGTGGCCGTGCTCACGGCCATGCGTGAGGTCCTCGAGTGTGAACACACCCCGTCAGGCCCAACATCCGGTTCACTCTCAAGTGACGGATCCTACCCTAGCTGCCATTCTTGCGGGAATGGAACAGCAGCGGAAGGAGATGAAGGAACTGAGAGAGATTATGACCAGTCAAATCAAGGTCGGTATGCCACCGTTTCCGAGATTGACTGACCAGTCTATGCAACCGGAAGCTAAATTGACGGGGTCTATCCCTTCTAAGAATCCATACTGGCAGGAAGCCCCGGAGGATATGGAAGTGGATAGAGACCAGTACGGTAGCTCTGAATATTACGAACCTACCAATACTGATTCGGATGCTCGCAAATATTATGATTTAATTCCGAGTATGCAGCTTCCGGTCCCACATGCGGGGGATATTGAAACTGAATCAGGAGAGTCAACTCGGGTTACGAGATCAGTATCGACACTTTCGGCCTCGATGGCTATTCATTCTACATGCGATTTGTTCCATAGAACGTTAGCAGAACCCGCTACGCAGGAGGAACGGGCAGCCAGGCTTCGACCTAGAGCTGGCTTCCGCCCTGCAGGATCTTCTGGTCCGTTCTAAGTGCAGAAGCCAAATACACGGTTATATGGCATACATGATTCATCATTTAGCTTCCGGTCTGCTGAGGTTAATGGAAATTTTTCGTATTTGTGTCCTCCAAGTCCGAAAATGCCTGACAGCCCGGATGTTCCATTCACGAACAAGCAGGCCTCGACACTTGAGGAAACTGCCCGTCAAGGAGTGGCGATTACAAATCATTTGGACTGGTTTCTTAAAGCCATTAAGGATGGTTTGTTCTCGTTGGCGGGTGCGGAAAGTCAGGAACAATTACAGGAGGGTATAAACCTCGTTCTTGACTACCAGAAGATAGCCTCCGGTGCTGTTGAGGACTTGTTGGTGCACAATGCCTTCATGTTTTCTATGCTTGTGTATTTACGGAGAAAGGCCTACATTCTACTAATGCATGAGTACACACCAGAAGCTGTAAAGAGAAGCCTGTTAGAGACGTCAACAGCTTCTTGTTTACTGTTTGGTGATGCTGTAGCCGAAGTCCGTCCTGAAATGATTCGTATTGAACATGACAGGTCAGTGGCTTCCGGTGCTTCGACCAAGAGACCGGCGACTTCCGGGTCGGGTCCAAACGCGAAGAAGGCTAAGAAAAACTCACCTTGCGGTTCCAAGGCTGTTAAAGGTTCTTCTGGCCAACAGCAAGGCCAAACTTCCGCTTCTGACGAACCCAAGTTATCGAGCTGGGGTAATAAGAAGCGGGGCAAGGGGAAAGGAAAGCAGTCAAAGGAGGATACCTGATGTTTCGGGCCATACCGGGTGGCTTCCGGTATGGCGGGAACACCGAAGCATAACGTTTCCACTCTCGCCTCAACAACACCTTCCGGTAGGGGGAAGACTTCAGTTGTTCTGGCTGAACTGGACAATTTATCGGGGCGGAGTCGTGGGTCATTCGAACTCTCAGATACGGCTATCGCCTATCGTACGACACGATTCTGCCGTTGACTGCAGTTCCCCTTCCGTCTCGTATTCCTTTACGAGCGGTTCATCTATCAGCAATACAATACTCTGTGGGCAAGCTGATAGAGAAGGCGTCTGTTATAGAACTTCCGGTTTGGGACAAAACACCCGGGTTATATTTCCCGGCCTTTCTGGTCCCCAAGAAAGACACGTCCGAAATGCGCATGGTTATCAACCTCAAGCGCCTCAACAAGGACTATCTCACTCCACCGCCACACTTCCGCATTGAGTCTTTCCAGTTCATTCGGTCGGTACTCAAGCAAGGGGAATGGTTGACTTCTACCTTCATATCCCGATACATCGAGAGGACAGTAAGTACTTAAGATTCATGGTCGGCAAACGACGCTTCCAACTTCAAGTACTTCCGTTCGGTCTTTCTACTTCCTCTTGGGTGTTTACACGAGTGTTTACACCAGTGGCACTATTCCTGCACAGTCTAGGTATAAAGTACCACTTTTATATCGACGACTCACTGCTAAGGAATGCCTGCAAAGAGCAGTTAATACTAGACACGCAGTTTGTCTTAAGTATACTGACATCTCTGGGTTACCTCCCACACGAAGAGAAGTCAGAACTGACACCGTCGCAAAGGCGCAGATTTCTGGGGGTGGAATACGATACGCTACTGGCTCTCGCCAAACCCCCAGAAGATCGATGGCAAAAGATAACGACGAAGATACCTCAGTTCCTCAAGTTATCTCAAGCCAGGGCTGTACACTTTGCTGCGATAATCGGCCTCTTGACGTCAACACAGGACGTAACACCAAGAGGACGGTTGCAGCTTCGTCCCTTCAATTACTTCAATCATCAATAGGTCGAAAGGCAGTTGAATCCGTGGATACCTGTCCCGCCTCTTGTCAGACAGTGCCTCCAATGGTGGATGAATCCACTCAACGTTATGCCGGGTGTGTCCCTACTTCCGTTTCGTCCAATACATCATCTGTTCACGGACGCATCTATGGAAGGTTGGGGAGCCCATCTCGAGTCCAAGTCGATATCCGTGTTATGGACAATCGCGGAACGCTCGTACCATATACCACGTGTTGGAGTTTATGGCAGTGATACATCCTATCCGCACGTGGGTGAGTATTGACCGACAAGAACCTGCTGATAGCAACAGACAACTCAGTCGTGTCCTATATCAACAAGCGGGGGGGGGGGGGGGGGGGCAATTACAAAGCCAAGCGTTTCGGTCTGTGTTGGGACAACAACATATCAGCGTTGGCCAGGTACATCCCGGGAGTTCTGAATGTCTTAGCGGACTCGCTTTCACGGCGGAATCAGATAATTCTCACAGAGTGGCAACTTAACCCAGCCATACTAAAACAGATAGCTTATGTCTGGGAGATGCCACACATAGATCTGTTCGCCTCTCGGCGCAACAATCTAACGCCCCCTGTTCATGTCTCCGGTTCCGGATCCGTTGGCATACGCAGTGGACGCCCTATCGCAGGACTGGTCAGGCATGGTAGCATATGCGTTCCCGCCTCCAGCTATCCTAGCGAAGGTACTCCGGGAGATCCACGAACACATCTGTGTCGTATACCTAATTGTTCCGTGGTGGCCAGCAAGGCCGTGGTTACCGGACTTACAGGATCTTCTGGTAGATGTACCGAAGCGACTTCCGGTATGGCGCAACCTATTACGCCAGCCCGGGCCGTCAGTATTCCACAGCCAGCCAGAGCTGTTCCAATACCACGCGTGCAAGTGTTCAAAGGACATTTTGTTCAGGCGGGATTTTCTGCGGAAGTTGGGAGCCGAATGGTACAATCGATTCGATCATCCTCTTCCGCTGTATATCAATCAAGGTGGGCAGTCTTTGACATTTGGTGTGGAGAGAGGGATATCAATCCATCCCGAGCCACTATTCCTCGAGTAGCAGAGTTTATATTGCACCTGTTCCAGGATCGGGGCCTGGTACCCGCTACGGTAGAAGGTTACAGAGCAGCCATCGCTCAGCCTATTCTTCTGGGTACTGGGATTAATCCTTCGACTGATCCGAATTTGACTGCGCTTATCAAATCGTTCAAGATTTCGGATCAGTCAGTCATTCAGAAGTTGCCGAAGTGGGACTTAGCCCTTGTACTTCGTCAATTAGGGGAGGCACCATTCGAGCCAATAGAGTCAATTGATCTCAAAATGTTATCTTACAAAACTTCGCTTTTGTTGGCTATCGCCTCGGCAGCTCGTGCGTCATAGCTGCTTGCGCTCGATAGAAGGAACGACAGACACTCTAGGACCTGGAGCAAAGTCATTCTCTCAACAGTCCCTGAGTTCGTGACCAAGAACCAAGCTGTCTACGATACCATATCTCGAGAGTTCACAATTCCAGCCTGATCTGATTTCCTTTCGCGCGGTATTGAATCTGACATGTTGTTGTGTCCGGTTCGTGCACTTACGTGTTACCTGAATCATACTGAGCATCGCAGGGCGGATAGGAGGCGCTTGTTTATCCCTTTCGATCCTAATGCCAAACAAGAAATAAGCAAAAATATTATCTCAAGTTGGCTCAAAAATATAATTCGACTAGCGTACTCCACGGCTACGGATAGACAAGCCGCGCTTGTATACGTTTCTGGTCACGAGATTAGAGCACTAGCGGCATCATGGCCTTTGTCGACTAATAGAACAGTGACAGATATTATGAGGGCGTGCCACTGGAGGTCAAATACCACGTTTGCCTCCCTCTACCTCCGGACATGACGTTAGTATGTGACGACTTCTACTCCATCGGCCCCATAGTAACAGCACAGAGGGGTGTCCATGGGACCGAGGCCAGCAAGTTACCAAGATAAGATCGGACGTACAGTTTTTAACCTGCTTGCTGGTTAGTCCGTTTTCCTCTCGTTTCCTTCCGGAAAAAGGTGTGGGGTTAGTATGCGACTCCACCTTGAAGTCAGAGTAGCGACAGTGGTTTCATATAAACCACAGGCATAAACATATATCTTACTACTGTCGTATGATCTCATGGGTCCTCAGTGAGGTAGAAGATCTTTGATTTCTATTCGGACTAGTCACTCTGCTCACCTTTATCGCTTTCCACGGTATGTATCAGTTTGCCCACTATCCTTTCTGTGACATTCTATGCATAGAGTGGAAGTGAGGTAAGTTTCAGCGCAAAGAACTAGAAAATTTTACAAGTAAATTTCTTGTTATTAAGCTAAAACTTACCTCACTTCCAGTGATACCCAAACGCCTTCCCCACTGAGATACACCTTGATCCTGTAACTCAAGAACTCGAGAAGGAACAAGAAGGAATTGTGGGAGTGAGCTGACACGTGACTAGCAGGGGAGAGAACTGTGTTATTTTAATTCTTACTAGGTGATTTCATGTAGAACAAGAAATGCACAAAGTGGAAGTGAGGTAAGTTTCAGCTTAATAACAAGAAATTTACTTGTAGAATTTTCTATTCATTTTCAAGCGATAACTTGAGACCCGCTCTTCGGAGTCTTCACTTGATATGTATATACCCTATTTCTTATAATTATTTAGACGGCAAAACTTAACTTCATGCATCTGTGGAGATAAATCCTGCTTTCTACAAATTTCACCAGCTATCTTTTCAGTTCTTGTGATAAATAACATATCCATGCCACAGTATTTAACCTTAGTTGGCTTTTTGTTCTGCTTCCAAGTCTAAAACTGCTGTTGCTTGGTGACAAAATCTAAATTTGTTTTCCGGGCAATAGCTTGAGGATCCTTATCGAATTATTCTCAGATTTGTTATGCAGATGTGCTGAGATGTCTCTTAGGATTGCGTTCCGTGGATTTGCATCTACAGGTGATACCGTTTGATTTCCGGGAATTTCGAAAGGGTTTCCTACATGAGACATCATGCTATATGTGTTCAGCGTGTGCGAAACGTGATTATGAGGCGGGTTGGGGGAGGGGGTGGGGTGTGGGTGGGGATTGGGGATCATGTAAACATACTTCCAAACATATATACCGGTAACGAAGAATTCTCTCCATTTTCATATCAGCTAATACCTCACGAGTCATACAGTAAATCTCGTTTTTTTTCCAACTTATCAATGTGGACGCCTTGTCACAAGATTACCAAGGTCGATTAAAATAAATTTATAGCTTCACAGGCACTGCCTCACTCTTTTGCCACTCTTTTTTTTTGGCACAATTGTTTTGGTTGTATTTACACATTTCCCTCTCAAAGTTTTGCCAAAATTATGTACTTGAACATTGAGTCAAAACGTTTTGATAATTGTTTATTTGCAGGAAATTGTTGAAGGTATACGGAAGCTCAAAGAACATTGTTGGTTTTATGCAAATTGTATTAAACTACTGCATCGGTTTGCTAGAATAGATGGTTATATTAGGTTTGGACAAAAGGAAAAATAAGTGAAAAAGCCTCCCTCCCACATCGTTTTTATCTTAAAAAAAAGGGCCTGTGCTAGATATTGATTTTATTAAGCCCAATGGTTCAATCAGTTGTTCATACAAAGGTGTATACAAATGTCATAACTCTATATACATGTACTACGCATCCAAACTCTTACACCCATAAAAACATCTTGGTCTGGACTGTTAAGGGACTGCCTCATGTTCAAAATGGTAGTTTCATAATGCTATGAATAATCAGTATTATAACTTGGAAAGCTCTATGAATATTCCATTATAGCTCTGTGAATATTCGGGTATATATTTATGCTCACAGTTTGGAAAAATGACATCACAAAATTCGAATTGCATTGAGCTATTCTCTGAATTTAGACTTCAACTCCAATACTTTTGTAGTACTCGTGTATTTACCTAGCTTGATCAAAATCTTTCTATAATACCTATATGACTCATCTACAGGCGGTGTGATAAGCATATGCAATATAATTGCTAACCAATATTTCCAATTTTCTGTTTCCATATCATATACCAAAATATTCCTCATGGCAAGCTAAACACAGGTGTGATGCCTCTTCATACAAATAGTGTATATTATGAAGAGTATAATGTATAATTACAGAAACAAATCCATTTTGCATTGTCATCAGAAGTCAATAAAGAATAAACACACCTTGTTAAAATGTGGTCCTAAAAATTCTATATAATGAATGGCAAAACAAAAACTATGTTAGAAATGAAAATTAGAAGTATTTTAAAGATTTTTCTTCATATCCCATGTGTAACTTTCACAATCCAGATGTCAGTCAGATATAAGAACGCACCAAAAGTGTAGACTAAACAGCAGATTTACAGCTTCATGGAGACCAAGGACTAAATATCACCGATGACAAGTGTGTTGGTGAGCCACACACATGGCAATAACAGTAGTGGGAGAATGCATGAAAACACAAAACTGGTCCATGCAGGCAGTGACCTTATTAATCAATTGAGTTTATTTTCAGGTAACCTGCCTTAGCCGTTCGAATATTCTCCATGTCTGATTACACAAAGTCTACTAGATTGTGACAGCTTTATTGATAGATGGAAAAAATCTTTATTAAGTATTTCACATTCTAATTTCTATTACTGACATAGTCTTTGTTGTAGCAGTGATAATATAGAATTTTAGGGATATTTTAACAATGTGTGTTTATTCTTTACTGACTCCTGCTCACAGTGCAGAAAAAAAGCTTTGTTTCTGTAATTATACTCTTCAATTTTCATTGCCAAGCCTGAATAAGTGGCGTGTTCGTGTAGATACGCAACCAGTTTCCCTCATCCCAGCGTTTCCATGAACGACGGAAGTCCATCTGGCGAGTAAATCGAGAACCTACAAGTCTGTATACTCCGTGCCAGCCCCTGAACTCAGATTGTGATAGTACAGTTATTACTCGGACAAACCGTTTAAAGTAACAGCTAATGAAAGGACGGCGCTATAGCATGCTTCGCCGGGTTCACAGACAAGCATACTTTATAGTGTGAATACGCTGTAGAACGGTCCCTTTGATATGCTCGTTAATTTGAAGGACCAGTCAAAACAAAGACGGCTACTCACAACTTGAATTCAAAGGGGATGAAATAATTTTTTCAAATATGGGCATATTCGAAAAGGTCATGAGGTCACGAAGGCTCTTCAGAAAGATTATTAATAAACGACTGATCTTAGCGTACCCTCTCGGTTCGTAGACGGCGGCAAAAATACTGCGCACAAAGCCGAGGGAAACTGATAGTGAAACGTGTTACGGCATTGGGGAAGTATGTCGCCCCTTACCGTGTTCCAATATTAAGGTACGTGATAGGGTATCGTTAAGGTACGTGATAGGGTATCGTGACGACGTTGCTGTAGTCCAGTTTACAGATATGTTATTCTTGACGAATTCGTCATCTGTCATGGATCGGACTTGTCCGACGAACCATGACTGGAGATGATGCACGGAAGATGCGCACGCATAAAAAGTAACAATTTTTCTCATTCGCTTTATCTACGCGGCGAACTTTCCTTGTTCAAGTGTCAAAACAGCCTGCACGACCAGCTTTTGAACACGGGGGAATTGACGAGGAAAGGTTGTCATTTTTTCCTTTCTACACGAGCACTTTTTCCTTGGCATGGAAAAATTGTCAAGAAAAACTTGCCCGTGAAGAACTGGCTTTATATTGTTTGTATAAAAGATACCTCATACTTGCATTCAGCTTACGAATTTTAACAATGTGTTTTATTCTTCATAGACTTCTGCTGACAGCACTGACAAGCTTAATATTTTATTAAGGAAGATTAGAGATGAATATTTTTGTATATGATATTGATTACCAAATATATTGCATACATGTCTATCTCATAACTACTTTTACGAGAAAATCTTGTTGACTATTGTTTCAACTCCTTAACCTTACAAGACCTAGTCGATCTCGGATCTGTCCTAGCCTGGTCCCCCCCCCCAGCTCTCCCCCTATTTATTTTCGTTACCCTTTTAGATATAAGACTGAAACTTTCCATGCTATATATTTTTCACCTATTTTTTTGGATCGATTTTCCAAATGACTAATTCTTCGATATTTTCTATAGAAAACTAATTAGTTTGGCAAATTAAATGACTTTCATGCCCTATTAGGCAAGAAAAATGCGAAACATTGGACAGAAAAGACCGAAAATACGACTTACGGAGGATACACCATGACTGTCATTTCGAATTTCTCATGATCCTTTGAACCTAGGATTATGCAAATAGTCTTAGAGTGACCCTAATAACATTTTTGGAAAAGTCCGAAAGTTTCCAAAATCTTGCTCTGTTCGTTTCGGCCGTGAAAAGTTTGGTAGAAGAGCAATAATGTCCCACAGTCCAGATAGGATTAAAATTAATACCACAGAATTCCAGTTGAATTTCATTGGCTGCTCAGATTATGTTACGATGCTGCCCCCCCCCCCCCTCCCTGTCCATGTCATTAATAAATTTTCATGAACGTTTCCTTTATCCACACATCACCCGCGTTGTGGAGCCAAGTGATCTTTGGTTGGGTCGAATCACCTTCGTATTCCTCCGCGCTCAAATACGGTCCGTTTAAGTTACCAGCGGTGCATTGGGGCCCGAATCCAAACCACCAGCCACTGCGCATGCTCGCGGTACACGAAGTGTTTGTGCCGCAGTTATTGTGATCGTACGTTGCGAAACATCGGCCGTTAGAGTGGAGAGAGCCGTCAGAAGGTGTAAGAGAGTCACCGCTGTTAGGGGCGTCGGGGTCGACTTCAAACTGGTAAAACTGTGCCATGTATCCGCTTGATTCGAACCAAACCAAGAAACGATTGTAATGAACGTGATATAATGTCCCGCCGCCTGCGTAGATACCGATCTCCAGGTGGCGTAAAGGGTTTCCTCCTGGCCCATACGTCATTGCGTGAAGCTGTATTAGACCAGTCCAGAACTCCCCCATAAGATCACCGAAACCATGTTTGTAGTCGTGCCAGTTTCTGTAGAAGTCCACTCTTTGTGAAACATTCTCGGGACGGTTTTGGATAACAGTTTTCCCTACTTGGTCGAACTCGCAGAGTACCGGAAATGGCTTTATATTAGGGATAGGTTGGACGAAAGCTATTGTCGTCCCGGTCAGTCCTCTGGAGTATCCTTCCGGGCAGTCTGAAATCAAACAGAACGGCTGGATTATTCCGTAGATCTGATTCAATCTGATTAAAATCTGATTCAAAGACGATTTTAATCAGATTAGCCAATTTCTCCACATTAGTATTCAGAGAAAATAAATCCATCAAGGGGCATATTTTGACAGTTGCAAAACAGAGCCATCTCAGTTCGTTGAAAATTGAAAATATTCACTATCACAAGTGGAGACAAATCTGCATACATCATCATCAGATCAAAGGCCACATTTCCGCAAACAAGATATAACTAAATTTGATTACCTACCTTTGATAACTCGCTCGCACGTGTTACCGAAGAAACCGATGGGACATTGACAGGTATCATTGGCAACGTTGCCACCATTTTCACATGCAATCACCTACAAAAAAAACCCAGTTTTAAAACAGTTGGTACAAAACCTGCTAGATATTTTTGTCTCGCCCCAATGGCGCTCAAGACTTTATCGCTATCCGGGCGAATTAGATTGAATAACTCTCTGGAATTGAAGTTAGATTGAAGACAAAAAAGGAATGTTCTCCACACCTAAGCAATTGTTAATGAAATTTTCACCCAGAAGGAAAAATAGGAAAATGAAAAAGGAACTGAACGATCATCAAGTTGAATATCTTACAGTTGCTGGAAATCGGGTATTTATACACTTACCTTGCGACTACAGGTACAATGTCGTCTGTTCTCCAGGCTGTCAAAAACTCCCAACGTCTGAATCCTTGAGCAGCTTTCATCTCTGCCCGGGCAAAATAAAACCCGAGAGCACATTGTATCCTGATCACAGGATAAGGCGCAATCCGAAATCGTATTTAGATGTTCGGAGACCGGTCCGGCTGGAATGGAAACCCCGACTTCGGCAAGACATTCATCAATCGGTGTACGAGCGAATAACATGGTTCGGTCTATACAGGTGGATAAATCAGCCGCGATGATTCCCAATAAGACTGTTATTGTCAAAATAAAGGTCAGTTCCATATTTGGTTTAAGACTATTCTGGTAGTATGTCTTCTGAATTGAAATTTGTTTGGCAGTGTGCGCAATGTCACTGTCACTCTGAGATATCCTATCCACAAATGATTATGGGTATTACGGATGTGGACCAAACGTCAGGAAGCGAACTTTGTTTGGGAAGGAATTAGTCTATTAGACGGCGTAGCATTTGACCGTTTGTCTGCGTACAAGGCAGGTTTCGAGCTCTGAAAACTGTTATATGTTAAGGTACATTCCTGCTCCAACCAAGATCAATGCCAATCCGAACTTCAGCATCTGCCTGTTCCTAAAGAATGCAACACCAAGTCCAATCTAAGCTTCACAATCAGTTTATTCCTTCTCGATCCAATTTCGAGCTGAATCTGAACTTCAGCGTCTGTCTTTTCCTATACCGAACTCAACCTTGAGGCCAATCTGAACTTCAGCGTCTGTCTACTCCTAATCAACGGAACACCGAAGCCAATCTAAGTTTCAGCATCAGTAGATTCCCTCTTTACTTATAATAGTGTCTGTCTATTCATGTATCCGATCCAACGTCGAGGCAAAACTTCAGCGTCTGTCTGTTCCTGAACCCGGCCCAGCACCAAGGCCAACTGTATTTTTGTTTGTTTGGAAGGATTAACTTTTTGGAACTGAATACGAAACAGTCCTCGACCGATCATTGCAAGACGATATTTGGACTGCAGCGCCCTCTCGATCTTACACAGATCATATGATCCTAAAGTTGGAAAATGGTCGCAGCCGAGAAAGTGATAATAATGCATGAATGCGGGCCTCGCTTTGGACTTGGCTTTGACTTACCTGTGAGTCCCTTGGGTTCTCATGTGGATAGACACGGCACTCTTTGAGATTGGTTTGGCAGCCAAGCTCTTTGTGTCCACTGACAATGGTGGCATCGAATGCGCAAACATATGGACCCTTTAAATCCATACATCGGAAAAGGAAAACGAACATCCTCCCATTCCTGTCGTCTGTACTGATTACAGTCTTTGTTTCATTTTACATTAACGTTCAAACCCCATTTGAACAAGCATGTATCGTGTATTCATCCACCTCGGAGTACCAGTGCATACCAAGAAGTATAAAGCTTGACTTAAAGAGTATAGAGGAAATAGCTTAGATCTGAAGTGTTTATGTACATGCTTTAGAGAAAAGTTTCATTCTGATATACAATGTAAATCGTCCAGACTCAGCGATCGTTACCTCCACTACAGACGTGACCATTAAAATGTAGCGATATCTTCTGTAATGATTCAGAAGATATCAATGGCAATCCGGAAGTTTTGAATGCATTGACGCATTTCTCTGTCTTGTCCGTGACTCGGAAGGATTGTTGATATTTGTCAAAATCCATTTTTTTGTACGAAACTTTTATAATCCACCTTAAATACGAATAAATCAAAGTTAATTTACTTAGTAATTTAAAAAAAAAAATCATTTTTAATTTGAGTAAATTCACCATGCAGAAAATATATACATAAATAGTTAGCGTATCCATAACTGTATATACGGAGGGAGTAAAATCCCGATGGGTTTGTTTGATCTCCTGGTTAATGGAACGGGTGTAACGATTTAGCAGCGAGAGAGGAATATGCTTTAAACAGACTCGGTGAATAAGATAAAGCAAGATAAATAAAGTACACTAGCGATGAAATGACCCGCTACGCAGGTATATAGATAACAATGGAATGCATATTCACGAATAGTGTTCACCTGTTTACCGGTTTGGCGGCTATATTTAATTCTGATACAACAGGAAGCGGATTAAAGGATAAAATTCTCACAGTATTTTAACGAAATTCCTAGATACTGAGAATGCAAGTATTTGTTGATGTTACAGTGAAGACACGATGACGCGAGATCCGAATTCGGTATTGAAAGCGGACGATCTGTTTTTGGTCCTGACAATGGAATAAGTGAACGCTCATGGTGGATAAACTTAAAGTCATTCAACCCTGACTCCAAATCAATCAGCATATTGTCATTCACAATATGCATGTGTACTTGGCAAATTTGTTGAGATGAGCAGACTTATTAAGTCTTTAACTCACCGTACCTTATCTATGTAATAATCTACCTTAATGGGAAATATATCGATCGGCAAGAAGTACTACAGCGCCTTTCTACAACACACAACAAAATCAAAGTTACACCACTTCAACTTTGCTTATAGTCTGTGGGCTTATGTAAAAAAAGCAAAATTTTGGGTAGATTCTTGGCACCAATGTTTAAGCACACCTAGAAACATCACTGATTAAGAAAAAAATGGGTGCCAGTTTTTGCATTAACATTTAGGGCCTCCATTTTGAATTTCAAAATGGCCGCCTTTTTTTAGCCGATCTGTATGATTTTATTTTTTTATTCAACATTATTTTAAACATGTAATCGAAATGTGCGCAAATAGTTTGGGTTTGAAATGCATTACAGTTGAGACAACTGTTCATCTGAACTCGTTTGCATGGATATTAACCTGTTTTCGACGTTATTATCAAGAAATATTGGTATGAATGTGCAACTTCTTACTGTAGTCCGTGAGCTACTAGGGCTCACCTTGCACCCCCCCCCCCACTACAGACCGAAACTATGTTTTTTATGTGCTTTAGGACATGTCAAATAAGAAACAATTTGTTAACAGTCGATAAACTGGGACTCACTACCCTTTTAATCACTTCGAAATTACTCCTGTGTTAATAAGTACAATTTTTGTGACAATAGGGGTAGGGTTACAAGAATAGTCTTATCTTCCATAATTATTATCCAATCTTTATAATGTTGGCCACATATTATTCAGCATTGATTGCTGCATCGAATATTTACAAGATAATATCACTATTTGTTGGGTATGACATCACATAGGGACCATACATACAAAAGTAGGAGTAGTAGCGAAAGCTGGCGTTTTGGGGTGCGTGAGGGTGTGCTTGAGCGATTGAGGGACCATTCTTAGTTCGAATGCGTCGGGTGAGGTGTCAAAGTGAAGCCCTCGTTATGTAGACCACGACTTGAGGGATCTCCACATGATCTGTGATGTCATTGGGGACGTCATCAGTAGGAGTATTAGACAAAGTAGGCATTTTGAGGATGCGGAGGAAGGTTTTTGGGGTAGAGACGGACCATCCGTGGTCTAAATGGACCGTGTGGGGTGTCCCTCTGCATCTACATGCAGATAGTTACAAGATGACATCCCACACGGTCCATTTATATCACGGATGGTCCATCTCTATCCCTTCCTCCGCATCCTCAAAATGCCTTTTTTGTTTACTACTCCTACTGATGTCACCAATGACATCACAGATCATGTGAAGATCCCTCAAGCCGTGGTCTACATACCGAGGGCTTCACTTTGACACCTCACCCGACGCATTCGAACCAAGAATGGTTCCTCAATCGCTCAAGCACACCCTCACGCACCCCAAAACGCCAGCTTTCGCTACTACTCCTAAAGCACATAAAAAACATGGTTTCGGTCTGTAGTGGGGGGGGGGGCGCAAGGTGAGCCCCAGTAGCTCACGGACTACTGGTATATGACAAATATTTTCTGCGCACAGTATGTAATAATGCATATCCAATGTGAATCAAATAAATTCCATGAAAATCAGAGCTTCTGAGCTAGTTCACCAGGGCGTTGAAGCGCTAAGCTGGGCGTTGACGGGCGTTGAGATGGGCGTTAAGGCGTAACGACGGACTTTGACGGGCGTCGCTGCATTTCGATGAATTGGTGTCAATTCCATGGAAATCAGAGCTTCTGAGCTAATTCACCAGGGCGTTGAAGCGTTAAGCTAAGCGTTGACGGGCGTTACTGTCTATAAAAGCAAGCGTATTTCCAAAAACACGCACAGTCGACGTTCAACCGTCAACATGACTTATACTTGCTCTGAGTGCGAACGCACGTTCACCAGACATTACGATATGATGCGACACCAGAACAATATAAATGGGATTGAAGACTCCAAGGAGTCCGTTGAGGGGGATGCTGATACAGAAACTGCTGAGAGTGTATCGACTGATACCGAAACAGAGATTGCTGAGAGTCTATCTAGTGATACGGAGAGCTTGGCCTCAGATAGTCAGCATACGTCCGTGGAAAGTGAGGCAGAACATACCTTCTGGGATCGTATTGTGACAGCAGCTATCAATACTTACGCTGCAGCGATCGAGGACGCCGGAGAGGATAATTTGCAACAGACGTACACCCAAATGCGCCCCCGCATCAGCAAAACAGCCATGGCGATCTATGAACAGTATACTTTACTACCGCTTGAAATGAAAGGCGACCCCACGCACAGGTCCATCATGAAGGCCAAGCGTCACTTGGAAGAGACTATGGGGCTACCACCCACCGTGGCCCTGGAAAATGCGATCAGAATGCGCAAACAACTGTTTCAGGACATGCTGCCCGAAGACTATCCAGACCTGTCCGACGATGATTAGAATAAACGGTTCAGAGCGAACATGGCCGAAGATGGAACTTGCTGAAATGGCGACTTCTGATTGGACAAGACTACATCTAACGGACAAGAACGAATATGATAGATGCAAATGGTGGCCTCTGATTGGGCAAGAGTCTTTTTGAGTTGTAAACTTACCCAACGCGGCTCACCCAGCGTGGGTATGATGTAACATTGGGGGAAATAAACTATATGAAAAAACTTCTTGTTGTTGTTGTTCTCTCATGTGTCATCCTTGTTTTTGTTGTTGTTGTTCTCTCTCCGGTCTATATCATGGCGTCAAGGCGTTATGTTAGAGCGTTAAGGCATAACTACAAGCGTTGACGGGCGTCACTGCATTTCGAAGAATTTGTGACAATTACATGGAATATCTAGAAAATCAGAATTTCTGAGCTATTTCACCAGGACGTTGAAGCGTTAAGCTTGGCGTTGGCGGGCGTTGCTACAATATGACACCTCATACGACGCATTCGGACCAAGGATGGTCCCTCTCTACACCAAATACCTTCCTTTCACTGCCCCAAAATGTCCACTTTGGCTACGACTCGTACTGATGACGTCACCAATGACGTCACAGATGACGTGAACATCCCGCAAATTGGGGTCTACACCCCAAGAGCTACAAAATGACATCTCACACGACGCATTCGGACCAAGGATGGTCCCTCTCTACACCAAATACCTTCCTTCACTGCCCCAAAATGGCCACTTTACTTACTACAACCAACTGCGCATGCGCAGATTGACGCGACTCGCATTTGAAAACACACCATTCTGACTCTAACCCACACAAGCTTCACTTTGACACCTTCTACGACCCATTCGGACCCATAGCGGTCATCTCTACCCCAAACACACACCCACATACCCCCCCAAAATGCCTGCTTTCTATACTACGGCCAGACTGCGCATGCGCAGAATGACCATATTTCTACCCCACATCCACACCACCAGATGCTCCATTACATAGACTTCACATGGATACCTCACACGACCCATTCGAACCGTGAATAGCCCATCTCTAACCCAAACACACCCACACACACCCCCAAAAATGGCTGCTTTCTATACTACGGCCAGGCTGCGCATGCGCAGACTATTGACAACGTACGAACCATTAGTGTAGTCAAGTGCTCCTGCATGAGAGCTTCAAAATAAGACCTCATACGACACCATTGGACCACCATGGACTCACCTAGACTCCAACACGTCCACCCAGTATGGATTTATACATACATTGGGCTTATACCCCAGTATATGGGTCTATATGGGGCTATAGACAGACCTCAAACTTTTTTCAAAAATTTCACCGTTTCGTGCCGGGACACTTCTATCACGTTTGTCTTGACGAGACAAAACAAATCAAAACAACCATACCGCAAATGTCTAGAAGTACGTTTCCCAGTGGGACAAACATTGGTCCTATACCCCTAGTATGGGACTATATGGGTCTATATGGGGCTACGTAAACAAATCCTGAAATCTGGTGCCCATCTTGGATTTTTGCTAATTTAGAGTATTTATAGTGTTCTTATTTTGTTTCCAATGAATGGTTGGCCCCTTTATAAGAGTTTAGATAAAATGAAACAAATATTGGATGACATTTGAATGAATAATTGGCAATTATGTTTAAAAAATGATTTTCGATGATGGCCATTTTGAAATTCAAAATGGAGGTCCCAAATGTTAATGCAAAAACTGGCACCCATTCTTTTCTTAATCAGCGAACTTTCTAGATGTGTTTAGACATGAGTGCCAAGAATCTACCCGAAAAAATGACAAATCTGGAAAATATTACGTAAGCCCATAGACTATTATATCAGTATAGATCCAAGTAGTAGTATGAACTTAAATCTCTTAGCGTTGTGAGGGGACGTCGGAGTGGTCATCGTGTGGGAAGGCGTAAAGGAGATTTGTATGAACATAGATCTGTCGATCATGGAGAGTAGCTGATGTTTATTGGGGTCTTGAAGTGTATTTGATGCGACCTGGTGTTGTATTTATGTGGCTGGGCTTGTGTTGAATTTGGTGTGATATCTGATTCTGATACAGGTCAATAGAGTACAGTAAAATGACTGCCAGGTGGAGCTAGTACCCGATGACCTATCATGTTCAACACCGGTTCTACCGTCAACTAGTCAACTATTTTGGCTAGATGTTGTACCACGAGGTCTATATTAGTGAAGTTAAATATTTTCTGATATTCTTATGTATGCTCAGATGTCTATTTCACAGAGTTTTTTCTGTTTTGTGAGCATGAATACAATATGGGTACCACTTAGGGGTCCTTAGAGGATGTCATAAATGGCTGGCTGATAAAAAAAACTGTATACAGTACATTTAATATATGCAGAAGAAAATAGTTTTAGGCATACTTATCATATGTTTGCCATGTTGGCAAGAAATCCTAATTTTCTAGGCTCCCATTCTTGCAGAAATTTTATTCACGGTATGTAACTTGGGGACTTACACACAAACATCCCCTCCACCAGACCCTCTATACCATTTAGATGCAGACACATGCATGACCTAGGCCAATGGCTTGGTTCACTTGGCTGGATAGGGTCAATTGATAGGGTAATATTCCAAGTCCGTGACCTACATGTACCGGGCTGATGTTAGCTGGTCTACACAATATTATTGTCATTCTACCATTGTCAGAATTTTTTATCTCCCAAACTGGGGGTGTACTGACAGGAGGAGGTACATGTATATAATATGATGCCATGAGAGGATGCATCTCAGCATAGCTCCAGTCCATCATAATGATTTTACATTGTATTTCAATACTGCTGGAGGATATGCTTTCTATAATCTGAAAAAGTAAAATATTTTACAAATATTGGTAGCAAGTAGAGAAGACATTATTTATCCTTTCATTAAGTCGGTTTCATAATAAATAAGGAATCTGTCCCATTGGTCACAAGTCATTTTTTAAAATATATATAAATGCTACATGTACAATTACACTGAACTGAACATCAAAGGGTTAGTAGAATCATTCCAACAGCCCATTTTGACATTTAAATAGCTTCATTTCAGTGCCTAAGGCTCTATTTTTTTTTAAATAAAACCGTGATTTATCCTAGCATTAAAACTCCATCAGCTTGGAAAAAGCTTATCGCTTTTTTCGCTAAATCTATCTTACCTTCGTCATGACACACTCGACAGTATGTTATGACCAAAATATACTTAGCAAATCCCGATATACAACATTTGGTGACAAGCAGTCATCCACATTTTCACATTTCGGCATCCAAAAGCACATTTCCTATGACACCATTATCACCAACTCCAGAATCAAAGAATACATAAGTAAAGATAGATTGCGAATGAGAAACATCAGTGATGATGCTAGCAAGATATCATGCTTTTCCAAATAAGTATCCCTGACCATCCTACAGCCATATTTCTTCAGTATGATGTTCATATGAAAACCATCTTGATAATGAATTACATAACTGTAGTATCCAAACGGCTCCTGGAACCGGATTAATTAAATAAAAAAAAACTATGAAACGCTAAAATCTTGAACACTTGTATTGATACCTTTCGTATGAATCCATTGCACAATGGCTTTGAAATAATTGTGTATATTACTTATTTTTTGTTCTTGTTCTTAATTCATACTGGTAAATGTACTTTTTCTTAGATACAATGAGAATTAATACAGCTGATTCGCGTACCGTACACCTGAGAATTTTGTTAAATGCTGATTTTATAAATTGTACTCCTTATAATATATATTATTAAAAATTAAGATATCAGATATTCGTTGGGGCTTATTGCCAGATGGATGGTATGTTTTCGATCGTAGCAACCTAAGAAGAGAACATTCAGAATGACAACAATGAGATAAGCTGAACTTTGAATTGAATATGGTATATTATTTGCTTTTACTTTCAAATGCGTATATATTAATGCTTATTTTCGTTTTAATCATTTTAATAATTGAGTTTATCGGGATATAGTATCTATCTGCAGTATCTCAATTTTCGAATGCATTATGTCATTGCCGTCTCCTAAACTCTTGCTTTTTAATATGTCAGAGACATTTGAGGAGATCAAGGTAAACATTTGATTTGTCCAAATGAAGACCCACAGTAACATTTCTTAGTCAGTATGCTTGAGACATACATGTAGCAATGGAAAATTCTAATGGACAGCGGGGTTAGTAGTAACCAAAGGGCATTTCGACTCAGTGGCGCCTCACTGCGCATGCGCAGGAATTGTGGAGTGAGTGTGCGCGGGAGTGTTGTGCGCAGGTATGACTATTTTGTGGCGGTTTTGTGGCGGTGTGCGCAGGAGTGTTGTGTGCAGGTATGACGTCACTTCCGGTCTGCGTTAAACGGGCGTGTGTATTCCTCCGCGGTGATGCGGTCTGGTGGTGATGCGGTCTGCCTCCGCGGACAGAAAGTAGTCCCAAATTCTCCGGCATTCTCCGGCGGCGAGAGGGGTCCGTAGTGTACCGATTGGATCGAGTGAGGTGTCAAAGTGAAGCATTCGTAAAGGGGCATCCGACGGAATGGATGTGACGTGGAACTGACGTCATTCTGTGCATGCGCAGTAGACAAAGTATATGGAAATAGACGTTTTGGGGTCTAGGTGGGCCACTATTGGTCCGATAGAGTCGTATGAGATACAAATGTGAAGCATTCGTGAAGGAGCATTCGAGGGAATTGGTGTGACGCGGAACTGACTTCATTCTGTGCATGCGCAGTAGACAAAGCGTATGGAAATAGACGTTTTGGGGTCTAGTTGGGCCCCTATTGGTCCGATGGAGTCGTATGAGGTATCAATGTGAAGCATTCGTGAAGGAGCATCCGACGGGATTGGTGTGACGTGGAACTGATGTCATTTTGCGCATGCGCGAGCAGGAATTGTGGGAAAAGGGTATGGAAATAGACATTTTGGGGTCTAGGTGAGCCCCTAGTGGTCCGATGGTGTCGTCTGAGGTCGTATTTTGAAGCTCTCGTGGAGGAGCATCCCACTGTGCTAATGGTTCGTCCGTGTTCAAGAGTCTGCGCATGCGCACTCTGGCCGTAGTATAAAAAGCAGGCATTTTGGGGGTGTGTGGCAGTGTGTTTGACCAACCACTATGGGTCCGTGGTTGTGGTTTGGTGGTGTGGGTTCTGCGCACAGACGTCACTTCCGGATTTCACAAAAACTACCTCCGTACACAGAAGAGTTCCAATTTTCCCTTAGACGTAGGGTCCGGATTTTCCATCCCGCAGCGCGCGGGCGGGTTATCCGGAAGTGCGCGGCATCACCGTAAGTGCGCGGGTAAATGTCGGGTCAAAAGGTCACATCCAGATCAAAGTGTCAAAGGTCTCCCTTTCGGCAATGTTCGGCAACAATGTTGCGGCATCGATATACAGAGCTTGAACAGAAAAAGGGGATTGTAAATTAACCTTGGAAGGATGGGCAGTTCCATTTGGACCAATCAGCGGTCGAGAAAAAGAGCCAATGAGCGATCGATAAAAGAACCAATGGACGGGAATTAGAATTTCGCTCACGTCTGCGCCTACATCCGGGTACTAGAATGCTTTCGCCTACGTCCGCGCCTACATCCGGGTACTTCTATGTAGGTGTATACAAGTGGGAATTTTTAGGGCATTGCTGCATTCATTGGCCTGCTTGACCTGACCAGCCTGGGCCTGCCTGACCAGCCTGAGCCTATCTGACGAGAGGAGCTACTTGCCTGAGCCTCACCAGCCTGAGCCTGCCTCACCGGAGCTATACCATGAGACGTGGAGAAGATTTTCCAGGGTATCCAGGAGCGCCTCCGGCGCTGTAATCTTTGTTGTTGTTGCTCTCTTTTTGCACTAACCAATCAGAATAGTACGTATCACGGACTACACCCGTAGAGCTACGTATAGGCGCGCATGTGACATGGTCTATAAAACACGTCCCTCTGGATCCCACACCTTCATTTCTAGGGTTGCAGAGCCATGACGGAGAGCCAGCCCTATGCGACTCGCATTTTACAGCATGCCACCGTGGTTAATTCACTCACGGGTTACCGAGCAGTGGTTCGGTCCATGTTTGCAGATGGCGACGACAACGAGGGGCGACGCCAGATCCTGAAAGAGTTCACAGAGCGGTCCTCGACAAAGTGCACACGATGGAGAGGTGTGCTATCACTCACCACTACTGGACTATGACAGCCTATAAAGCCAGACACCACTGCCGTCATCTTTCATTCCACGTTTGACCACGGTGCTATGGACAAACAGCAGCTGCGTCTGAACACAGCGTCTCCCAAAACGCGCAAAGCGCAAGTGGGCTTTGTGGTGATATTGCTGTACGGAGGTGTGTTTTACGACGTAGCCTATGTTAGCACGCTACTTAACTAACTGAGAACTCCAGCTGTGAGTGGCAGTGAAACCAGTCTACAGATAGCACCAGTCAATCCCGTATCGAACCCAGTCATCAGCACCACCACATCACGTGTACAAGCCACATTGAGCTCCACACCAAGTATACAGTCAACACCTGCACCAAGTACACCCACTACGTCCGAAAACCCACCGGATTTCATCCCTCACAGTGAACAGACAACGACGACCGACGTTGTACCCACCACCACTCCAGTTCACTCGTACCAAATTTACAAGGGCGGGTTACCACGACAGCGGATACAACTCGAACCATGGACCCTCGGTGGCAGCATCCCTTCACTTGCATCATCGCAGGACCGACGGGTTCCGGCAAAACGCACTTCGTCAGGAAGCTCCTTCAACACGCCGACAGCATGATCACCCCACCCATTGCCCGAGTCTTGCGGCGTTACGGAGAATGGCAGGCAGCGTATGCAGCAATGCCCCACATCACGTTCGTGGAAGGCCTACCCAACCTGGCCGATGTGGAACCGGACACCTTGGTGGTTCTGGATGATGTCATGGCGGAGACGGATGCGCGGGTCACCCAACTCTTTACCAAAGGCAGCCACCATCGACGGCTCAGCATCATCTACAGTGTGCAGAATCTGTTCAGTAAAAACAAAGAACATCGGAACATCAGCTTAAATGTCCACTACCTGGTGGTCTTCAAAAACCCGAGAGATACCACTCAACTGCTGCACCTGGCGAGACAGATGTATCCCGGCCGCACACCGTTTGCGTTGGAAGCCTTTAAAGATGCCACAACCCCTCAGCACGAGTATATGCTCTTCGACCTCAAGCAAGCCACCCCCGACCACCTTCGACTACGGACCGGCATCTTTCCCGGAGAGACCCACCACGTGTACATGGAAAAATAATGTAAACACATCCACAGTGGCTTCCCCAGCTGGAGTGTATGTGTATGATGATGGGGATAATAAAAAGAATTAATACCACAGCATGGTCGACTTTGTCTCTGTTCAATATTCAGGAGGTAGATAGATAAAAAGAGCAGAGTTGTGGGTTCTGGCATTAGTTGTACATGATGTCTGCGCGAGTACGGAAGCACGCCCCGACGCTCCGTGTATTGAAGACGGCCCCACCCGAGTTGGTTCGAACCATTGTACGCGGTGCGGACCCCGACCATGTACGCTGTCTGTGCGAGATCGGGTACAACCTGTTAAAAGGCAACGTACCACTCACTCCGGATCAGAAGATCAAGTTGACCAAGCATAAGACAGGCCTCCGAACCCTAGTCCAGAAGCGAGTCTCTCAAACACAAACGAAAAAGGTGTTACAGAAAGGCGGCTTTCTCGGGGCCATCTTAGCACCGTTGGCCGCTTCCGTGTTGGGTCCAGTATTGGGTGGACTCTTCGGCCGACAATGAACCACACGAAAAAAATGGTCCTCGTCGAACCACGGTTCCTTCAAAACCTCCAATCGCCCTACCCTGTTCCACCTACGGTGAAGACCATAAACACCCTCGATGAAGAGATGCAACAGATCTTACAAAGACCGGGTTTAAGCGACAGTGAGAAAGTACAACGGTACAACGAGACGCTTCAACGGTACATGACGTTCATGGACCAATACAAAACCCTCTCTACCCCACCACCATCACCACCACCACCACGCGACACACCGCCGACCTCAGCACCGCTCCAACCGCCGCCATTACCAGGGGTACCACCCACAGCCCCACGGTGGGTGGAAGACGAAGTCCTGAAGAGTGTATCTGCATCGTTCAAGAGACAAGCTGGCCTGGTATTACAACGGATGAAAGAGAATCCTAACATGACTTGGAATGATAAAGGCGAACTACTGGTACAGAATCAGGTGGTCTGCGGTACCCACATGACGGATTTAGTGAATGACCTGATGCGTCAACGCAGGTCCCACATGGATCCTCGCGGATGGGAGATCTTCGCTCAAGGCTTGAAAGACGTGCATGTACGACAGGAATTGCTGGGGAACCCCAAGCGCTGGGCCTGGATGCAGCGGACCCAGCAATCGCCGAGTGGCCCACTGCCTTCTTGGGAAGCCTAATGGGAACCGGAGTCACCCCCCAAAACACCACCACAACGGGCACCTTCTTTTCACGCCTTTAAAATACCACCCTTGATCAAGACACTCCCACATCTGCAGAGCCGTGACACGTAGCAAGTCACCGCGACGATCACGACGCCGGACACAACCGCCCAAGGCCTGGAACACATATTAAAACCAACAGCAGCAACAGGACAGCTCAGTCGCCATGTCTTACCTCATCCTACCCAGTAACAGTTCGCTGGATGTGTTTCCTGACAACACCTTGGCCAAGTACGTCACCCAGTTACCGCAACCGTTGCATTTACCTGGACGATGGGAATGTGGCCTCGTGGATATCCAATACCCTTACTCGTGGCACAACGTGCGAGCCAATGAAGTGTGGTACGAGGTGACCTACGAAGGAAAAGACACCCGACTCACCCTCCCCGAAGGTCAATACGATACTCCCAAGGAGTTCATGCAGGGGCTGACAAGACTGTTGCATTATAAGGCTCTACGGGAGGTCACGAATGTTTCAAAACCCATCAGAACCTTTCCCTTCAAGAATCACGTGGACTTCGATTACAACGCGCACAACGACAAGGCACAGATCATCCTCACCGCCAACGTGAGTGTCGTACTGAGTCCTATCCCACAGCAAATGCTGGGTTTCGATCTACAGACGTTCGCTGGTCTCACCGCCCACCAAGGCCAGATCCCGAAGGATATGAAGTCGGGTATGTACGGACTCTACGTCTACTCGGACGTGGTCGACAACCACATCGTGGGCGATATCAACACACCTCTGTTACGCGTGGTCCCCATTAAGAAGACGTATGGAGATCAAATCACCCACAGTTTCACCCACATGCTCTACCTACCCGTACGACAAACCGACATCAACCCTCTCACGGTGGATATAAGAGATGACACGGGACGACCGGTGGCATTCGAACGAGGAAAAGTGGTGCTGACACTTCATTTTCGACAAGCACGTGCTCCCCACTTTGTATAATGAAGGTGCCTTACGAGTGCGATGCACGCAGCTATATGGACTATTATGCCCAACAGGCCGGAGGTGGCCTTCCGGTCTTTAGTGGTGCACGCATGCAACGAGGACATGGGCTGGAGAACATACTCGGGAGCATCGTCAAAATGTTCCTGCCCTTGGTGACGCGTGGGGTGAAAGCAATCGGCAAACAAGCGGTACGCAGTGGACTGCAAGTGGCCGGTGATGTCTTGGGGGGTACGGCACCCAAAGAAGCCTTGAAGCGGCGGGCCAAAGAAGCGGGAGGCGTCTTGGTGGCCAAAGCACAACGCACCGTAGGGAATAAAAGACCTGCACCACCGAGACCACGCACCAGTCGACGACCGACCCAGCGACGGCGCACATCGAAGACCCAGGATATCTTTTCTCAAACATGTCCTTAATCCACGCAGTGTCCTGCCCTTCCACCAACAGTGAATTTGATTTGTGGACCGTCCCGCCAACACAGACCAGTGCCGAACAAGGATTATGGGTGGAGCATCTCCCGCTCTCCAGCATCAACGAAACAGGACCCATCGAGTTCACCATCAGTAATGCGGATACGGCCTATATGGATTTAGCCCATACATACTTGTATGTTATAGGAGGAAAGTAACTCCGAATATACTTAGAAAAGACATCTTGTGATTCAATATTTCAACATATATTTATGCCATCATCAGGAATATTTACAATGAGACAACTCCAGTATTTAACAAGGTATGTACACAAATGTGAGTATCAAGGCAGCCAATCAGATGTTTGGTCAAAATGGTGAGCATATAACTCATGAGTAGCTTTGGGCATTAGAGCGGCAAAAAGTCACAGATTATTGAATAATGTTCATGTTGTAGATTCAGGCAGACAGTATGAAATAGTGTTCACAGTGAAGATAGCCAGACCATTATTAGAGCAGCAAAAAAGTCACAGATTATTGAATAGTGGTTCATGTTGTAGATTCAGGCAGACAGTATTAAATAGTGTTCACAGTAAAGATAGCCAGACCATTAAGGCAACACAAGCCTGGAGCCGGTTCAACCAACCAGATTCTCTCACTAACATTAGTAGAGCCGAAATGTCCGGACTAATGATTCAAGAAAACTGTGAAATAATAGACTCCTCTAGACACTGGTCTGAAGTTCTCTTACGAGAGGCATTAGCTATAAGACGCTACAGACCCGATTTAAATCATGGTCTAAAAGCATCAAAGGAACTTGTATTATTCCGATGAATGTATAACTGTTTTATAACAGTTCCGGATTATTGTATTGTCTCATAGTACCGGGTTGTGGTGTTGCCTTAATGGTCTGGCTATCTTTACTGTGAACACTATTTAATACTGTCTGCCTGAATCTACAACATGAACACTATTCAATAATCTGACTTTTTTCCGCTCTATTAATGGTCTGGCTATCTTCACTGTGAACACTATTTGATACTGTCCGCCTGAATCTACAACATGAACATTATTCAATAATCTGTGACTTTTTGCCGCTCTAATGCCCGAAGCTACTCGTGAGTTATATGCTCACCATTTTGACCAAACATCTGATTGGCTGCCTTGATACTCACATTTGTGTACATACCTTGTTAAATACTGGAGTTGTCTCATTGTAAATATTCCTGATGATGGCATAAATATATGTTGAAATATTGAATCACAAGATGTCTTTTCTAAGTATATTCGGAATTACTTTCCTCCTATATTATATCAAATTACTCAGTGGAACCACAGAGCCAAGGTCGTCAATGGGGATGGCTCCAGAATCGTCGGCCAAGCAACGGTGGGCCCCACGAAGCTCTGGCTGCACTCTATGTTTCAACAGGTGGATATATTTCTCAGCGACAAACTCATCAGTGACTCGACCAACACGTACCCCTATCGAGTCTACATCGAGACGCTGTTGTCGTATGGACGAGAGGCTAAAAAATCTCAGCTGACAGTCGCTTTATTCTACCAGGTCACAGCCGAGCACATGGGCGTAGAGAACGACAATGTGGGATATAACAAACGGAAGGCCTTGACCGCGAACGGCGTCTCGGTGGATCTCATGGGTCGACTGCACGCAGACATGTTCATGCAAGACCGGTACCTCTTGAACAAGATCCCCACCAAAATCCGACTGATACGGGCGCCTCCGACCTTCGCCTTGATGGCCACTAGCGTAGAGGGGCATGAAGCTGACTATAAGATTGTCATCCAAGACGCAGTTCTGTATGTCCGAAAAGTGAAACCGAATCCAGCCGTTCAACTGGGACACCTCAAAGCCTTGGAAACAAAACCAGCCCAGTACCCTATCCGGCGTGTGCAAACCAAAGTGTTCTCCGTGTCGGCTGGAAATATGAGCGCCAACAAAGAAAACCTGTTCCTGAGGGAACTACCCAAGCGATTGATCCTGGCCTGTGTGGAAAATACCAGTTTCAGCGGAGCGTACCCAGAGAACCCGTTTGACTTTAAACATTTCGGCATCAATTTTGTGGCCCTGCATGTGGATAACAAGATGGCGTACTAAAGATCGTGTTTTTACGCGAATAGAAGATGGCGTACTAAAGATCGTGTTTTTACGCTTCCAGAGAACTTCCCCACCCGGAAGCTATTCAAGTGAAAAGATTTTGACCTCAAATGGTCAGCGCGTGACAAGGTTCGACCCTTTAAGACATCAGTAACACTCGTGATATACACGGGTGAGTGAATGAGTAGGATTTAACGTCGTTTGGTACAGTTTTTCAGTCAAAACACAACGGTACTTCCATGTGCCAGGATACGACAGTGCCCACATTTCCTTTGATCCCGGGCACTGATCAGACCAGCCAGTACAGCATCCGGTCACCCATCCCTGCACTGATTTCTAACAAGTAGCTCACAGACATACCGGAGCTACAAATCATCATGAACGGTCGCACGGTACGACATGAACACCAGTGGAATGTGGAGATTCCAGTCATCTGGATGGCGGTAAATCCTGGCAGGCAACATCTGAATTAAGGTCCGGTTAAACCTTTCGCTCATGCTGTGCGACTGGGGTTGATAGGATGCGTCTTCCTCATTCCCAGTATGCGTCACATTGCCCGGAATACACCACTTTCAAATTGACGTCGATGGTCGGATTGAATGGCCATTGGTGTGCTAAATCTGGTTACGAAGTGATCTACGACAGCTTGGGCAACCGTCGTGGCTTCCTGGTGCGATAAGTCTACAGCCTCCACCCAGCGGGTAGGGTAGTCTTCAATCTCGACGACATATTTGCTTCCCCGACAGATCGCTGCCAATGGCCCGAGAATATCAGCATCTGTCCTCTCTTCCGGACTTCCAGTCATCTGTCCGGGATGCAGCCCTCTGCGTTTTCGTCCTGTTAACTTCTGGCGGTTACACACGTTGCCGCTCCGGCACCATTGCCGGACATCAGTTTGTAGTCCAGGCCACATGCAAGCTTGTCTCATTTATGCCAAGTTTTCCCTTATCCCAAGGTGCCCATCGGTTATACTGTCATGCAATTCCTTCAAAACTTTCCGTCTCAGGGAGCGAAGGACCACCAGCAGCCGTCGTTTCGCATTCCCCCCGAGCGTCCAACCATCTCCTCACAAGCAAGGACCCGTTCATCTCCAGTAGGCGAAAGGCATCCCACAGGGTTTTGGTTACGGCCCCAAAGTGACGGATGTCCTCTCTGGCTGGTCGGCAGTCTTTCTTCACTCCTTGTATAACAGGCTGCAAGTCTAGGTCCGCGGCTTGAGCTTGGCTGAAGTCTACAGTCGGCGGTATTATCTCTGTGACACGGACAGCTTCCGGACCTTCAGAACATGTTCGATCACACTGTTTACACAGAATACGACTAATTTTGTCAGTATACCCATGCTTTCGCCCTGACCGGTGCTGAATTTCAAAATCGTAAACTGCGAGGGCCTGTATCCAGCGGGCCAACTGTCCCTCCGGCTCCTTAAACCGCATTAACCACACCAAGGACCCATGGTCAGTGCGCAACAGAAATTTTCGGCCGAATATATAGATAATACCGGAAGTACTTTACAAAGTACACAACAGGCAGAAGTTCCCGTCTAGTCACACGGTAGGCCGTTCGATTTTGGACAATACCCTGCTGGCATAGGCCATTACTTTTTCTTCTCCGTTGATCTCTTCTGTCTTAGGTGGTCGAATGTCTCCGTGGCTGTATCATCCCACAGAAATGCCGTCTTTTTCTCCGCCAGTCGGTGTACAGGAGCTGCTACGGTCGCGAAGTCTCGAATAAAACGCCGATAGTACCTGCAGAGGCCAAGAAATCTTCTGACTTCCGTCTGGGAGACAGGAGTTGACCACTCTAATACAGCCCGAATCGTCTCCGGATCGGTACCAATCCAATTTTGTGTCACCCCATGACCCAGGTAGAGGACTTGTCGTTTCCCGATGACACATTTCGATGACTTGAGTTTAAAGCCGTGCTGTTGCACAGACTCCGACCAGTACAGACTCCGGCCAGTTGAAAACTCGGTTTTTCATCTGTCTTTCGGGGCCACCTCGACCTGCCAGTAACCTGCTATCAGGTCAAGTGTACTCCACCAGCAGGCACCAGAGTTAGAATCCCGGGAATCATCGATTCTCGGCATCTTCTCATCCTTCTCCCTTACTAGGACAACCGGTCAGAGCAGGGCCCATTAGATGGCTCGTCGTGGGGACGTCGTGGAGGAATCCAGATCGGTGGTGCATTTCATGTCTTGATGTGATGTTTTACCATTGTTGTTTGTCCTATGTCTCTGCCATCCTTTGGCGAACAATTGGGTGAAGCGGCTAACAAGATCTTCTACGGCCAAAGCTCGTTCAACTCCTAATACCTCACTGTTGCACTAAGGCCTGAAAAAGCTGTGGACATCTTGCGGTATGCACCGTTGTCGCTCTGTTCTGATTCAGAGACTCCACAGTCGATGGAGCTGAATTGTCAACTACCTCCACTTCAGTAAGAAGTTGCCGGTCTGTACCACGATAGAGTCAGTCGACAAGTTGAGGAACCGCAGGGTAACTTCATGGTCACGGTCAACTTCGGCCAGTGCTCTGGCCACCATTGTTCCAGTCCTCTGTGTAACCTCGAAAACGTTTTCCACCATTCCGACTTCTCCCGGTAAGGAACCTCGGACTGTCCCCGTCACCACGGCCTCAACTCGAGCGGGAAAGATAAAAGTCTCAGTTACAGACACACGATGACAGTGGTGGCTCTCCACGACCTCACACTGTACATATCGACCGCCGTACTTCACACGGTGTTTCACTGTATCCATTGCCGTGCAACGGGTACTCAGGAAATCACAACCAAGGAGGGCATCCAATGTCAGTGTTCCGATAATCATTTTCTGAGTCCTGGTAGTCCCATCTATAGTTATCTTGAAGTCTGTTTCACATTGTAGCGGCATAGTTGTACCATCAGTCATAAGAATGGACGCAAAAGAGGGACTTCTCAACGCCGGCCTAAGCCGGGGACTGATTGTATACCCGCACGTTTAGAAGAGAAATCAAGGCACCTGTGTCGACACAGCACCACAATCCCACGGATCCCATCTTGACCGGGAGATACAACCCGGCCTCACCAAAGTTATTCACCGTAGGAGGTGTCGGTGGAGGTTTCGGCTGCCCTGGGTGTAGATAATCGTCTGTCTTCCGCCCCTCGGGACAGTTCGCACGGTAATGGTCGTCTTTCCGCACGACCAGCATCCTGCGGTTTTATCATGGCCGCCTTATGGTTGTCATTGCTCACGTCCATGTCCCCATCTCCACTGGTATCGTCGTGGCCGTTGCCGCCTCTGTGATTCAGTGTTTCGCTGAATCTTCTCCATTAAAACTTTTCTTCTCTCAACCGTTGATTCTCCGTTTCATCTTCTTTCGTTGATGCGGCTGCCTTGTCATCCTTCTCTCGGGCATTTGACTTAGTCGTCGGCCAGTTTTTCCGACGCTGGGATGTCTTGAATGTTTCCAATTCCACGGACGCATGCACCGCCGCATCCAAGGTCTCAGGTCTTGTCTGCCAGACTTGAAACTTCTAGGAACTGATCCTTGGCAGGGATATCTTGAATGTTGTCTCCGGTATCAGGATAAGCCAACTGTGCCAGACGGATTAACGCCTGGGCCAGGCCTGGAAGGTCTTCGTCTCTTTCGCGGTGTCTAGATTTCAGTTGTGACTTGCACAGGTCCGTCTGATTCGTCGGAGCGAAACGCTTCCCCAAGGCCCGGTTCAGACATAAGGCTTGTTAGTACTTCTGTGCTGACCCCCGTAATGCTGTTGGTTCGTCCACCCATTTATAACGGCGCAAGGTCCGAAATGGGAAAATAGTCCCGACACGGTGTGGTACTGTCGTAGGTAGCGGCTTTCACCATCGTTGTTTCCGGCCGTCTAGGCTCCCATATGGGTGTTGACGTCTGTAACGGCTGATCCCATGTCAATGAATGTGGTTCGTCCCTGCTTCTACTTGGCGGCATCTCGTCACGCCTGGGCCCTGTCTCGGTTACAGATTCAGCGCGGCCCCGTCGCGGCGTCTTCGCGACTCCTAGACTAGAATTGCTGTAATCTTTACTATCCGGGTGAGTCATCTCCTCACGGAAGCTTTGGTTTCTCAGTATCGTGGACATCTGTCCCATCATGGCGGTCACCGCTGTGCGTAATGCGCAAGTGACATTACGCCGGTCCTCTACCTCTCGCCTCAGGTCATGGTCGTGCTATTCATCTACTGGCCCACGTCTCCTACCACTCAGTTGACTTTCGGTAGCCGTTTCCGCTGAAGGTCGGGGCGTTAGGTCGCCCAGTGCTGCCGACAACACTGATTCCAGGTCCATCGTGGACAAGTCAAGGAGATTTTCAGAAGCCAGAGTAGCTGTAGTTGATCGCCCGGAATCTACACCTCTTCTGGTATCACGTCGTCCCCAAGGAATCGGTGTATGGGGAAGCTTCCGTCTGGTTCCCTTCATGGCTGATAGTGGTAGTCTGGGACGAATTCTTCAGTCATATTTACGATTGTCTGGTCCGGATTCATTCTTCCCGACAGCCTTGGTCTGCTTTCCATCGTATTCCAGGTGTTGGCTATCCCATCGCTGCCACCAGTTGAAACGTTGCGGGTTCTG
>JAVTVY010000375.1:0-33695 GCA_036873755.1 Hanleya hanleyi | reverse complement strand
GGACCCACACCAAGTACAGAAGTACGACCACTTGGACTGGTACAGCTGAGAGGTGGATGATCTGTTTGCTGTCGCCATCGCCTCTGTAACAGGTCTTGAAAAGCCTTGGTCTGCGAGAGAGTCCCTGATAGTCTGCAGACGTGAGGGTTGAGCCACTGTGGATCGTGGTGTAGTATGCCGTGTCGCTGGTCTAGTAGGTGGTGCCATGGGGGCAGCTGACGAGGCATGTCGGTCAGAAGTCGGACTAATGACGGGAAGCACGGGCGATGCGGCCACCACGGCACTACGAGCAGGCTAAGGCAGTTGTGGTCTGTAATCTTGGTCAAGACTGCCTGTATAAGCGCTATCGGTGGAAATGCGTAGGCGATCAGGTTGTCCCAGCTGATAGCCATTGCGTCGACTGCCCAGGCATGTGGGTCGAGAATCGGGCTGACAAAGGTCGGTAGCTGAGCTATGTACCTTGTCGCAAATAGGTCTACTAGGGGCTGTTCCCAGATCGATGCCGTATGGAGGTGCCACTCCGTCTGTTACACTTTGTCCGGTCGTGAAAGGCTGTCTGCAACGACGTCCAGGTATCTGGGTACATGCCGGGCTCGGATCTGGCATTGATGAGTCTGTGCCCAGGTGAAGAGTGTCCACGTCTCCTGAAACAACAACCGGGACTTCGTCCCCCCCCCCCCCAACTTGTTGATATAGCTCACTACTGTCGTGTTGTCTGTGGCGACCAGGAGTGACTTGCCGAATAGCTGAGAATCCCGGTGGGCGACTGCCATGTTTACTGCCGACATCTCCAGTACATTGATGTGCTGTGTTTTCTGTTGTGGAGATCACCTGCCGGATATCTTTAAGTCTCCCAGGTGAGCTCCCCAGCCTGTCAGTGATGCGTCGGAAAAGAGGTTCATGTCCGGCTGTGTCCATCGGAGTGGAATCCCGGACATCACATTTCCCCTGGACTGCCACCATCCCAGGAACTGATGAAGATGCTGAGGAACCGGGACCTGAGGATTGATGGCTGAAGCTCGCAGATACGGCTGCAGATGGAACTGTAGTGGTCGTAACTGAAGTCGTCCGTACCGTGTCAGGTCTTGAGTAGATGTTAATAATCCCATCAGGCTTTGCCAAAGACGTAAGGGCTGTGACTGGGATGATAAAAATCTTTGGATGATGAGCTGAATTTCCGTCCAACGATCTTCCGGGGGCAGGACTATCTGTTCCTGTGTGTCGAATACTGCCCCGATGTGTTGTCGTCTCTGAGCGGGCTCGAGTTCCGACTTCGTTGGATGTGGTATGAATCCGAGATACTTGAGAACTTGAATAATGAACTGTATCTGGTACATGAGTACCGACTTATTTGACCCCAAACAAGGATGTCGTCGATGTATGCCTCTATGTTATACCCCTCAGGTGAAAGAACGCCATGACTGGTGATGTGATTCTTGTGAAGCACCAGGGAGGGATTGAGATGCTGAACGGTAGAACCTGCCACTCGAATCGTCTCCCGGCGATGATAAATCGGAGATACCGACGATGATGCTGATGTATGAGAACATGAAGATAGGCGTCCTGGAGGTCGATGGAAGCTATCCAATCCTCCGGTTGTAGGCGGGAATGTAGTGATGGAACTGATGTCATCTTGAAATGTGGAGGTGGTGCTAGTGTCGTTGAGTCGCCGCAGGTCGATGATCATGTGGAGTTAGTCTGTACCCTTCTTGGGAATGAGGAAGACAGGACTGTAAAACCCCGCACTCTCTTCTTCCACGGGTAACTCTCGAATGGCGCCCTTGTCCAATAAAACTTGTACTGATTCCACTAAGTTCTGCATATGTTCCGGACGAACTGGAAGGAGTTATGGCTTGGGTCTGGTGATGAGCTTGGGATACTCGAGAAACGTGAGGAAAACTCCATCTTTGAGTGATCTGGTGACCCACTTGTCTGTAATAATCTTCCAGTTCTGCCAGAAGATCTGTAGACGTCCGCCCACAACCGGATGAATGAAGACTTGAAACTTGGGAAGGATGGAAGGATGATTGGTAGTTAGAAGATGAGGCTGAGAACCGTCAGTTCTGACGGTCGGGCTTCCCTTTGCCCCGGTCGGAAGACTTCCCTCCTTTACCTCGAAACTGTCCTTTTCCGTGAGGGCGAAAAGTAGACTGATTGCCTTGCCTGGGTAAGTTGCCCGAGTCCTCACGGGAGACTGTCCTGTGCGACCTCCTCTGCTAGACTTGCCCTTGCTAGTCCAGGAGCCAAGACTGGCTCAAAATGGTTTCGTGCAACACCCACTACACAGTTATTTTGTCACTTCGGGCTGCTTGGGGGAGGTCTATGGAATATTTCTAGCCCTGATGTACAGTTGATTTTTGGCAGCAACAATAAATGGCGGCTTATTTTCTATCAGGGGGGGTGGCGTATGAAGCACAAATCTGTAAAATCTGCAGAATTGCTTTTCTCAGCTCCTACAGCCACGATTTCTCGCCAGTTATTATTGACAGGAGACTGGTCTTTGCATTGCTGATTAGCAAGTTCAGTTTTATCTATATATAATGCTATGTCATAAAATAAAACACAAAATTGCATGGAATGTTGTTTTTGTTGTCTGTTTCGAATGAAATTGTGCAATAATGTCTTTGAATGGACCACCAGGTCGCCAATGCAGTTAGAGCAGTTAATGTCACCTATCTACTATTCAACAAAAAACAAACAGGGTTGACATTCCTGGAGTTAAACCAAAAATAAGGGCATTTCCTATCCCCTACCCCCAAGTCAAAAAAGTCCAGTAATCTCATGAAAACCACCTCCCAAGGCCATCTGCTAACATATAATAATTACAGTCATACACTCAATATTAATACAGTGATGACAATATTTTTACAATGTCTGTCTATATCCATCAAAACTAAACCGTCGTTTCTAAAAAGAAATTTATTCAGTCTGTCTATAAACTATTCAGTTCGAATGAAGCGAAATCACCAAGATGTGAATAATCATTCTCATCATCATCATCATCGTCTGCCGTGTCGCTTGATTGAACTTTGTTTGGGTTTCAACATGGCTCGCCTGCCATGCAATTCTGCGCATGGCATCTCGTTGCTTTTGTAGGCACATATGTGACTGCGTTGGCATGCAGATGCCTTACACCTACATGCTGTCAGCTCAACCAGTCCAACTGGAACAGGGTCTTTAGACGACATTAGGATGGATTGGAGAGTTCCATCCTTGGTGACCCATCCATTACTATCTGGCTTGGCTGGCGAGAAGTGACGCCTTCCAGATAAAGGACTGGAAGTCAGCTCGATGGATGTGCAGCCTGGTGCTGTTATAAGTTGGTGAGAGGCATTCACTCTTCTGCATTTTCTGGCAGAACATCCAACATCTGACTGGGTCTGCTGTGCCACCAGCGTCCCGAGCTGTTGTGTAGAGGGAGCATACAAACCGCTCGCATGCAAGGACGGTGGTGGGATGATATTACAACACATATAAGGGAAGTGGGAAGAGGTGCCGACATACTGACAGAGCTACATGACTTCCCAGTATAGTCTTCTGGTTAACCTATTCTAAAGCACACACCAAGAATCTAACGATTCGTGATGTGTTGTATCTCAGGTACGCTTTTACTCTACCTGTTCATGTGGCAACTTGGGTAACATGACCACACGGTCCCTAGCACCGGCATAAGCCGTATTAGATACAAATCTAGAGAGCTATGATGGAAATGCTGTGACAACTCTTATATTGGTAATTGGTGAACTGTGTCGTTGGGACAACTCATACACTGGGGATTGGTGAGCTGTATCATCGTCAGATGAAAATGATGGCATTTAACACAAAAGACTAGTCTGTAAGGCCCGATGTCGACCCAGCATCAGCTTCCCGCAATATCCCCTAGCTTGCTTTTGTAGGTCTTCGTCTTTCCCGAGTTTCCCCAAGGCAGTTTTGCCACGTGTCCTCTTATGATCAGCTTGCACTTGTTTCCATCCTTGAAGCCTTTGCCCAGTACACCTCTGCCCATACAATGGGCCAAGTACATGAAGAACCCAAACAACAAAACAAACCTGTGTGCATCTCTCTCAGAACGATGGTGCCAAACTGTCCCAGAAAAACTGGAGCCAGGCGATCAGTTGGTCCTGGGCGGAGGCTTCAAGGATGGAAAAAAGTGTAAGCTGATTATAAGAGGACACGTTGAAATCTGTCAGCACTGGAATCTGACCATGAAGAGGCAGACACAAGGCTTCTGCTGCATGTGCATAATGCTTCATATGACCACCCGCAGGTGATCGTGCAGTCACCAGACACAGACGTTGCCGCCATATGCATCCATTTGTACACCACAAACTTTGGTTTCATATTGGATGTTCTGCCAGAAAAGGCAGAAGAGTGAATGCCTCCCACCAACTTCTGACAGCACGTCTGGAAGGCGTCACTGCTCCCCAACCAAGGATTACCATAGCCAGATGGTAATTGATGGACCACCAAGGATGGAGCTCTCCAATCCACCCTAATGTCCAAAGACCTTGCTCCAGTTGGACTGGTTGAGCTGACGGCATGTAGGTGTAAGGCATCTGCATGCCAACGCAGCCACATATGTGCCTGCAAAGGCAACGAGATGCCATGCACAGAAGCGTGCAATTGCATGGGAGGCGAGCCATGCAGAAACTCAAACAAAGTTCAATCAATCGACACGGCAGACGATGATGATGATGATGATGATGATTAATGACATCTTATTGGTTTCACTCCATTCGAACTGGACAGATTATAGGCAGACTGATTAAACTTCTTAGAAACGACTGTTCAGTATTGATAGATCTAGACAGACATTGTAAAAACATTGTCATCACTATATTAATATTGAGTGTATAAGTGTAATTACTATATGTAGACAGATGACCTTGAGTAGCAGTTTTTCTGAGATTACTGGACTTTTGTGACTTGGGGGTAGGGGAAGGGAAATGCCTTTATTTTTGGTTTAACTCGAGGAATGTCAACCCTGTTTGGTTTTTTTTGAATAGTAGATAGATGACATTAACTGTTCTAACTGTATTGGCAAGCTGGGGGTCCATTCAAAGACATTATTGCACAATTGCATTCGAAACGGAAAAGAAAAACAACATTCCATGCAATTTTGTGCATTATTTCATAGCATAGCATAAAATATAGATAGGGGAGACCAAGGGGTAGGTAGGAACTTTGCAAATATATCATAATATATTCGATTGGTGACATCAAATGTCATGTGGTAATTTGAGGTCAATCAGTGTGCATGCATCCATTTTTAATTGCTTTGGATCCAACACATGTGCACATCAGAGGTCACCTTTCTTTATTTTTGCCCTGTTCAACTAAATATTTCACATCTCAAATAATTTCTTCTATAACATAAACTTCAAGACAATTTGAGGAACACTTGTTTGGAGAGATACAAGAAAAGGATAATCTTTAAACAGGTGCTTCTGTTTGGACTGGTCAGCTTTTGTTATCTAAATTTGATCTTGATCAATAATGGAGGTGGTGTTGGGGCTAGTTGGAACACTGAAGCTGGGGTAAGTTGGAACATGACCCAACCAATTGCTATAAATTGCTAAATCATTAAATTGCTATATTTGCTATAAATATTAGCAAACCCATTCCAGGATCTTGGGGAGACAACAAAATAACAGGGGTTGACTGTTTCACCGGTTTTCTGAAGAGGCATGGTAATATTTCCCTTAGAACCTTAGGCGACATCATTTGGTCGAGCAGCAAGCTTTTTTTTTAGATCTGGGTTATGCAAATTAAAGTTACCATTTGTCTTTTTGAAACAAAACATTGTTTGGCTTCAGCTGTGCATTGATGCTTAAAACATAACATGTAGTTCAACCGGTCGTACTAAAAACTGCGCGGAACTGCGCAGAACTGCGCGGAACTGCGCGGAGCTTAATTTCAACTGCGCGTGGATTATTTGATGGATTTTTCTTTATTTGCTGACGAGCAGAATATTGATATTAATGAAACAGACAACAAAATCCGCAAAATGTAGACTATATGTCGCTTGAAACGAGAGAGAACGAAATTCAAATGCGCGGAAATTATGTTTCACTGCCCGGAGATTCGCTTCGCTGGAATGGAATCGTTAATATTAGAGCACATTATCCTACCTTATTCGTACTCCACTCAGATTCGCTTCGCTCGAACTAAGTCTGATGTGTATGAATTGTATCTGTCCGAACGTTAATTGAGTATAAATTTTAACTGCGCGGAAATCGAGCCCGTAAGCAAATTTGGCGTAAACTTCAACTGCGCGGAAATCCATGGCAGCTTCACCCCACACAGATTCTTCTGCATTGAACTAATTCTGATATGTATGAATTTCAAAAGGCTTGCGTGTGTGAATTTCATCTGTCCGAACGTGAACTTGGCATAAATTTCAACTGCGCGGAAATCGAGCCCGTACGCAAATTTGGCGTAAAGTTCAACTGCGCGGAAATCCATGGCAGCTTCACCCCACACAGATTCTTCTGGATTGAACTAATTCTGATGTGTATGAATTTCAAAAGGCTTGCGTGTATGAATTTCATCTGTCCGAACGTGAACTTGGTATAAATTTCAACTGCGCGGAAATCGAGCCCGTATAAAGTTTAACTGCGCGGAAATCCATGGCAGCTTCACCGCACGCAGATTCTTCTGGATTGAACTAATTCTGATATGTATGAATTTCAAAAGGCTTGCGTGTGCGAATTTCATCTGTCCGAACGTGAACTTGGTATAAATTTTAACTGCGCGGAAATCGAGCCCGTAAGCAAATTTGGCGTAAAGTTCAACTGCGCGGAAATCCATGGCAGCTTCACCCCACACAGATTCTTCTGGATTGAACTAAGTCTGATGTGTATGAATTTCAAAAGGCTTGCGTGTATGAATTTCATCTGTCCGAACGTGAACTTGGTATAAATTTCAACTGCGCGGAAATCGAGCCCGTATAAAGTTTAACTGCGCGGAAATCCATGGCAGCTTCACCCCACGCAGATTCTTCTGGATTGAACTAATTCTGATATGTATGAATTTGAACTGCGCGGAATTCGAATTTCAATCGTTAATATCCTACCTTATTCGTTATCATTTCACCTGGAATCATCATGCTCGAATATGCACTACTTAGTGTAATACAAACTTCCACTTACCTTTTATTTGAACTGTCCACTCCGTTGAGAGGGGGGCGAATGACAAAGAGCGAGAGTAAAACTTATTTTCCGCGCAGTTGGAACAGGCTCCGCTCAGTTAGATCTACTGTTATCTTGAAACAACTAATCAAAGCACTTTGAGTTGTTTTGTATGAAACCTGATTAACACTAGCCAGTTCTTTTTCTATTATTATTTCTTATACGGGGTTCAACGACAGATCCGGTCTGTTGAAAGTTGATGACACCCCCCTGTATCATGATGACCCTATGCAGGTCATGATAACGAATGATGGGTGGTCAATTACTCGATTCTTGCGAATCTCTGGACAGAAAAACTTATTTTCCGCACAGCTACTTATTTTCCGCGCAGTTGAGATTCCGCGAAAAAAGATTTGTTATGGGAATTCGCATTTCCACAGTTGGTACATATTCGAACGAGTCTAACATCAAGTTTGACTGCCGGAGATTCAGTTCGCTTGAAATAAGGTTATGTATGAATTTGAACTGGATATAAATTTAAACTGCGCGGAAATCAAGTTTTACTTCCCGGAGATTTTCAACTGTCCGTAAGTGAAAATTGTGTACTAATATCTATTTTAACTGCGCCGAAACCAAGATTCACTTCTCGGAGCTTTTGAGAGATTTTGGATAGACAAAAGAAGGCTTACAGGAAAATATATTGAGAATTATTTTTTTCGTCCATGAAATAAATTTATATTATCCGGGAAATCCAAATATAAACGTGAGATTACTCTTGCTTGGGCTAAGGGTTTTGTGTTTACATTTCAACTGTCCGTAATTTCTGCAATCTTAGCTGTGCGAAACTGAAGTCTCCGTATAAGCTGGGTATAAATTTCAAAATAAACGATTATATTCCAATAAAAATAAAACAAGTTTTAAATAATAATGAATAATTTATTGGCATAATATCTCTAGACGTGACGGCTACATAAAGTGACAAACGGGCCTCATAACTACATAAATATTTAAAACATATTGGTATGAGCTACGAATAAATAATATTCTATCTAATAGCAAGGTATGAACAAATACGAAAACATATTGGTATGAGCTACGATTAAATAATATTCTATCTAATAGCAAGGTATGAACAAATACGAAAACTTATTGGTATGAGCTACGATTAAATAATATTCTATCTAATAGCAAGGTATGAACAAATACGAAAACATATTGGTATGAGCTACGATTAAATAATATTCTATCTAATAGCAAGGTATGAACAAAATAATACTATTTGTACACGTAAACGTTGCTTTTCACTTCTTCGTGGTCCTGCATGTCTTAACCCGTTTACGTTGTCCCAAACGCCCAATCGCTGAAGTAGAATCGAAACGTCCATCTCGCAGGGTGCACGAGGAACAGATGTATTCAGGATTTAGTAATCCCAATGCTGTAAACTGCGTTTCTGTCAAGTTCTCACACTCGTAATGGAACCAAGTGTGGCATTTGTCGCAGAAAATTGACCAGTCCTTCTCGTCATCACAATTCGTCTGACAAACACCACATGGATGTTGGATAGGACGAGGCAAACGTCTGCGAACCATGATTTAGATATGGGCAGAAATAGATTCGATTCTTGATATATTGAGCACTATGATAGATGAATGTGTTTCTGAAATTGATTGAAATTGCAGTTTAAGGGCCGCTTCCCGTACGGATTTCGCAGCCCATCAACTCAATGTTTTATTTTAATTACACGTTGCATTTCTTAGTTCGTTAAAGATGTTTACAAGCGTTGTATTATCAAATAAACAAATAAATAAATATGTAAATAAATAAATAAATAAGTAAATAACAAGGAATGGGCGGATGGAGATATAAATAGAATAGAAGAATTGTCTATGTACAGGTTCATCGGTTGCTATTGCTTAGGTTGTTCCTGAGATTGATTGATTGAAATTGTAGTTTAAGGGCCGCTTCCCATTCGGATTTCGCGGCCCATCAACTCAATGTTTTATTTGAATTTCGCGGTACATTACTTTGTTTATTGAATATCTTTTCCAGCGCTAAATATATAAATAAATAAATAAATAAATAATAAATAATAAATAACAATGAGAGATTAGTAGGAGATATAAATAGAAGTAAATAAGAATCGCTATATGTACAAGTTCGTAAGTCTCTTTTTGGTTTTTGTTTAAGTTATACTGGTAAATATGAGTTCACTGTAATCGCGTGTATGATTCCTTTGTCTTGGTACCCCTTTGTACGCACAAAGCCGTCCAGAAAAAACTGGGAGAACCATGGGCGTCTTCAGGATTTTTCGGATCGACTTCACTAACGACGCCCTTGGGAACAGGGTGGGTTCTTCCAGAAATCTGTGCCTGTAACAATTGCTTGGAGTGTGTATTGGGGCACAGGACGGCAGGTCTACGTCCTATATTGCGTGAAAGTCAAAGGATCATATTCTGTGTTGAGGCGTCAGTTCGGTAACATCTAAGGGGTAGCGTGTCCGGTGTGGTCTAGGGTCGAATATTCTGATTCTGGGTGTTCTTGCTATGCGGCGTTGTCACTCAAGGCGCTTTTGGTATTCTTGTAATCGTCGTCCGTCTTCTGTTTCAGGTCTTGTCCAACTCGTCTGTGGTCTTCGGTGTGCCTGTATCATATGAAATAGAAGGCTTGTAGTCATTCTTGTTTTCTATTGTTTTTCGATGCAATAATTTGATATATCTTCCTCCCAACAACAGGCACGTCCCGACCGTCAGTCACATAATATGAATAGCAATATATAATTAAGTGAGTAAATAGATTAACAAATGAATAAATAACTAAACATTTCGATAGATTCAGTACTAGGTGAATACATAAATAAACAGCTCTGTATTATTTCTGTATGCATTATCGTTTGATGGCCATAAAGAATTTGTAGGACAATGAGATAGACGGCCCTCAGTATCAAGGTAACTCCGCCATCACCATTTCCTATATTTTATGCCGAATACTGCTCGCTATATGCGATTTGGCCGTGCTATTGTTGTCATGAATTCAATTAGATTTGGCCATCGTTTGTTTTGTAGGACAGTGGAACAGACGGCCTTCAGTATCAAGGTAACTCCGTTGTTGCCATGCCTATTTTATTTCTAAATGTGTCAGTGACATTTTGGCCGGATGTTATGTATGGATAGTTTATTATGGCCATAATGTTTTGTATGGCTATGGTGCACACGGCCCTCAGTATCAAGGTAACTCCGCTGCAACCATACCATTTGTTGAAGTCAGAAGAATGATTTGGCCTCTATCAAATCGTGTCATAGTATTTGGTGTACTAGTAGTTGATTATGTGGGGAAAAAAAAAAAAAAAAATCCTGACTGCGCATGTACGGCGGTAGTGTTATATACTGGAATAATAACCAGCAGTTTTGATAAAATTTATCAAGGACTTGAATACCTGATTTCTAATGGGGAGCTTAGGGTTTAATAACGCTGGTAATGTTAAGGGAGTGTTGAATTTCTTTAATTCGTTTCTAAGTGTCTCACGTTGTTGGTTGTGGATTGGGCATTCAAGTAGGACATGTTCTATTGTTTCTTCTACATTGTTGCATGCGGTACAGAGGGGTGAGGTGTTTTTCAGAAGCATGGACAGATGTGATTTAAGTCCGGTTTTGCCTAGTCTTAATCTGGTGATTATGCGGTCATCACGTTTATTGTCTAACTGGAATCCCTGGACTTGTCTTTTCTCTCCATCAAGGATCTTATGTAACCACCGTCCACGTTCTTCTTCGTTCCATTCCATTTGTCACTTGCTATCTATTTTGCGTCTAATGATAGTGTTGAGTTCTTTATATCCTAATCCTATTGGCACATCGTGTGTAGCTTTAGCAAGACTGTCTTTGGCAGTTTTGTCGGCTGCTTCGTTACCTCTGATGTTGACATGCGCGGGGACCCATGCTAAAATGGCGTCTATACCCTCGTTGTGTATTTGTGTACATATCCATTCTATTTTGTGTATGAGATCAGGTCTACTGTCAGATATAGAATTTTTAATGGATGTGAGTCCACTAAGGGAATCGCTGAGTATCACAGCACGGATTGGTTTGTGCTCGATGATCCATTCGAGAGCCTTAATTATAGCAATCAGTTCACTAGTGTATACAGACATATTGTCTGGAAGTTTGAAACCATTTTGTATGTTGAGCTCAGGTATAACAAAAGCTGATCCTGTGTTATTACTTGTGTTTTTCGATCCGTCTGTATAGATTTTTAAGTAATTTTTCCAGTTTTGGTTGATATATTCAAGGGTGGTGGCTCTTATAAAGTCTGGATTGTCCTTCTTTGTGAGGTAGTCGTGAATACTTGTGTCCACGTGGGGCGACTCTAATTCCCAGGGTGGTCTAATGATTTTGTCTGTGTCACAGATGTGTGCGATGGGTATTTCGTGCTCTTGGAATAGGTTATTTACGGTGTAGCCGAGGGGGGCGGAGTCTTTTTCCCAGTTTTTCTTTAAATATTCATATTCACTTTTATCTTCAAAAATGTTGTGGCATGGGTGATTTTCGCCCTTAGCTCTAGTTTTTCCTGCATATTTCAGGGACAGTTCCTCTCGTCTTAAATGAAGAGGTTTCTCATTGGTTTCTATTTGAAGACTACATAGGGCGGTTCCCTTGAAGGCTCCAGTAGCTATTTTTAGAGCAGAATATTGAATGCTGTCTATTCTTTTTAGTTGTGTCTTACATGCTGATTGGTAGGCGATGGACCCGTACTCTATTTTTGACCTAATGAGAGTTTGGTATAATTTCATCAAACTATATTTACTCGCTCCCCAGTTTGTCCCAGACACACACCTCATGAGGTTCAGGTCTTTATTGCACCGAAGAACTAGTTGATCGATGTGGTCTTTCCATGTGAGTTTTCTGTCAAAGATCATACCAAGATATTTAACACTATTTTTGAATTCAATTTTCTGACCTCCTAGTGTTAGTTTAACGTCAATGTGTTTATTGTTTGAGAATATAATACCCGTTGTTTTGAGAGTGGAAAATTTGAAGCCCCATTTATCCGCCCAACCGCTAATTGTATCTAGTGTTTTTTGCATTATACCTGTAAGTTTTTTGATGGAACGTGCGGTTTTCCAGAGGGCAGAATCGTCAGCAAATAGGGACTGTTCTACTTCTGGATGTTTCGTGTCAATTTCATCGGCTAGGCCATTGATGAGGATGTTAAAAAGGGTGGGGCTAATGACGCTTCCCTGAGGGGTACCGTTGTCTAGTTGATGGTCGGTGGATAGGGTGTTTCCTAGGCGAACTTTAAAATTTCTGTTGTTTAGGAAGTTTTTTATCCAGTGTTGCATTCTTCCCTTAATCCCAAGTTTGCTTAATTGAATAATTATGCCGTCCTGCCATACAAGGTCAAATGCTTTTTCTATGTCTAGGAAGATACCTAGTGTGTATTGATGTTTGGCATTCCCCTTTTTTATCGAGTGTTGTAATCTGGTTATATGGTCTAATGTACTTCTGTTCTTACGAAAGTCGCTTTGGGTTTTGTTTAATAAGTTGTTGTTTTCCATATGAAATTCCAGTCTATTCTTTACCATAGTTTCCATTATTTTGCATAGATTTGAAGTGAGAGAAATTGGGCGGTAAGAGTTGCTGTCTGATGGATCTTTACCTGGTTTTGGGATTGGGATAACGATAGATGTTTTCCATTTACTTGGAAGTTGTTTGGTCTGCCAGCTGACATTAATTAGTTTCAAAATTAGTTTCTGTGTTTTATTTGGTAGGTGTTTAAGGATCATGTATCCTAGTTTGTCTTCACCAGGTGAGCTCTCTTTTTTTACAGTGTATAGCTTTGCGGTATTCATTAATATTGAAGTCTGCATTGAGATAGTTTTCTAAATGATCGTCCAAATCGTTTTCTATCGTTGTTTCTTCCTTAATTTTTCTGAATTCTGGTTTCAGGTTGCTATCGCTACTGTTTGAAGCGAAAGATTCGGCGAGGTGTTCTGCCTTTTCTTTGTTCGTTTTTTTAGTTTTGTTCAGTACAGGGACTGTGTTTGTTAACTTTCCTTGTATATTTTTTATTTTGTTCCATACTTTTTTTGAATTGGTTTTGGTATCTATAGTGTTGCAAAAGTCTTCCCAGCATTTTGATTTAGCTTCTTTGACACTTTTTTCAGCTATGATTTTGAGTTCCTTGTAGTTCGCGTGATCACTTTGGAGCCTACTTTTTTTGAATTTTCTAAGTGCCTTCTTTTTGGCCGCAATATTCTTTGCACACTCTGGGTTCCACCAGGGTACCGGGTTTTTGCTGTGGCGCTGTTGTGATATCGGAATATATTTTTGTGCTATGTTTAGTAGTGAATTTGTAATGTTTTCATTGAACATCTCTGGATCGGAATTAAATATCTCGTCATGATTTAGGCTTTGACAGTCTTTCTGGAAGCTTTTCCAGTCGGCTTTGGAGTACTGAAATTTTGGAGGGGCGTCTGTTGATTGAAATTGTAGTTTAAGGGCCGCTTCCCATTCGGATTTCGCGGCCCATCAACTCAATGTTTTATTTGGATTTCGCGGTACATTTCTTTGTTTTCTTTTAATATCTTTTCCAGCGCTAAATATATAAATAAATAAATGAATAAATAAATAAATAATGATAGATAACAATGATAGATTAGCAGGAGATATAAATAGAAGTAAATAAGAGTCGCTATGTACAAGTAAGGGGCGTCTGTCCTTTCAGCGTCCGGTTTTATACTAATTTTCGTCAGAATGGCGAAGTGGTCGCTGTCAAGCGTGTCAGGAATCACTTCCCATTCGGATTTAACAGCTAAATCAGGGGAGACAATAGTTAAATCAATTGCAGATAGTTTACCGGTGTTCATGTCTATTCGCGTCCCGTGGCCATTATTTAAATAGCATAGGTTGTTTTGGTCAAGCCATTTTTCCACTACTTGGCCTTTTTCGTCTGCCTTGATGCAATTGTCGTCCCAAATGGGGTTATGACTGTTGTAATCACCGCATATGATAATAGGGGAGTTAAATTTCTTTGTGATGTTGTCCAGTTCTTTTGGGGAGATTTTCTTTAGACTTCCTGGGGCATATAAATTAATGATGTTAATAGGTTTGTTATTGAAGAAGACCTGAATAGCGTGCCATTCGAGATCGTCACTGGTAGGGCTTTTATCTAGTTCGATGTGAATCAGATCCTCTTTTATTAATATCAGGTTTCCCCCTAGTGCACCTGTAAGTCTGTCTGATCTATGCGACTTATATCCGTTTATTGTAAATCTATTTTTTCCTGGCTTCAGAAATGTTTCCTGAACACAAATTATATCTGGGCTGATTTCATTTACTAAGACTTTAAGATTATCCCCGTTTTTCCCGATGCTTCGGGCATTCCATTGGAGTATTGATAATTGATTTTTATTGAATTTTGTATTAGTTATACCCCTAATTTGGAGACTGATGCATTCGCAAGTGGATTATCTTATGTTGTTATGTTGAGGGCCGGGATAGACTTTTCTTTGGGTGTGGATGTTTTCTTATCGTATTTCGGATTTTCCCCCCAGTTAATGATTTCATCGGAGCTAAACTCCCAATTAAGGAAGTCCCGCGCAATTTTCACTATCATGTCGGTCTTATTAAGCTTGGGTTGCAGGGGGTTAATAACTGAGTTCAACACAATGTTGATAAAGCCCAGCAGGTCTAGCTTGGTTAGGTTCTTTGTCTCTGTTTCTTGTTCATTGTTTTCAGTCTCCATTGTATCACCTGAGTTTGTGTTTACGGCTGTGACTATTGTCTCAGTTGCCTTTGCTTTGTGTAGAGCGGTGGTCATTTCTATACTGATTTTTCTATTCATTCTGGTTTCTTTTACAGCTTCTGCGTAAGAAATCCCTTTGTCTGCTTTAGTGAATTCAACTCTTTTTGCCTCTTTGAAAGCTATACAACCTTTGTAGGCCGCTGAATGGTTGCCTTTGCAGTTTACACATGTTACTTTTGTTTCAGCACATTCTTCGTAATTATGATTTCCAGAGCATTTCGCACATACAACTTGGGATTTACAAAATCTAGCTATATGACCACCATATTTCTGGCAGTTATGGCATCGTTTTGGTGTGTCAAAAAAAGGTTTAACTATAATGTTACGAAGCCATAGCCGGACAGTTTCCGGTAATTTTGATCCTTTGAATACTAGCATAATGCTTGTCGTTTCCTGTTTGTTCTTTTGCATTCTTTTGGCATATACGACGTTTTGTTTTGAGAGAGTGGGGAAAATGTCTTCTAGTTTGACACTGAGGTCAATTCCATAAATTACTCCTTTGCATTGCTCTCTACGCTGTATGAATTGTTTTACCGAGACAGGTTTATCTGCTAGCAGGTCTAAACGTAGTAATTTGTCGTACTGAGTTTGTGATTTGCAGTGGACTTTCAGATCACCACCCGGAAGTTCAAAGATTTGATGTACGTCACCAGCACATTTTTTGAGATCGTTTGCTGCCTTGGCCTTTGGGAATTTATATGCTCTCAGTTGAGTTAAACTATGAATGATGGCGATAAAATTTGCTAGACTACTTGGGGATTTGTATGGTGGCCGAGAGGGGCCATCGTCACTTCGCCATCGTACGTCAAAAAACAGAGCGATGGAGCGATAGAGCGATAGAGCGATGGCGATAGAGCGATAGAGCTATGGCGATAGAGCGATAGAGCGATGGCGATAGAGCGATAGAGCGAAGGCGATAGAGCGATAGAGCGATGGCGATAGAGCGATAGAGCGATGGCGATAGAGCGATAGAGCGATGGCGATAGAGCGATAGAGCGATGGCGATAGAGCGATAGAGCGATGGCGATAGAGCGATGGCGATAGAGCGATAGAGCGAAGTACATGACTGCGCATGTCTCATAATCATGCATATTCATACGGTGATAATCGTACCTCCAACACAAGAGAGATCGCCGCTAAACTCTAGTTATTATCAGGCGGATTCATGAATATTATAGGGGCCAGCGGCATACCACAAAGATTACACAGATAACACAGAGAGATAGACCGATAAGTTTTATTGTATATGGGCTAAAATAATAAACATTGGCTAAAAGATCGACATAAGAATCTAATAAATAAAGCAGTGATATTCGCTGTCTGGTGAACATATACATCTGGAACATTTGAAATCAAGTTTTGTAATTAATGCTGATCAACGCTTGTAAAAAAATCAACGTAGAATCGAAATAGAAGAGGTCACTCCCCCCCCCCCTAAAATATTGGTGATCTGATTCACCCATAGTCTCGTAATTTTTCGTCAAATTCAACTTCTAACTCCTCTGATAGAAAAGACCAATTCGTCCGTCGATGCGTAAGTTGAATTATTTGAAGTTGTGGGTGCCGAACGCGGCCATTTCCGCGTTTTTATCGAAAAAGAAAGATGGATGTCATATGAAACTGATAATTCATTAAGGTTGTGCTGGTCATGGCTGGACTTAACACTAAATCGCATAGAACAAATCGCATAGCACTGCTTTTTTTTTATCTTATTTGGTTTTGTTAGGTAATACACATTGTACATACAATATTTTATCGTACTAAACAAAAATGGCTGTATTTGTAATTAGAAACTCATGTTATACAACAAACAGATACATCGTCCTTACACCTCGATTTATCTACGCAAACAACATCATAAGAGTCTAAACAGTAAATGCAGCGATGACCAATACTGGTAAAACAAGCGCCATTCGCAGTTCTTATACTGAAAATATTTATCGGTTTCGTACGCACATTTAAAGCGTTTTGAACACTTTTCAACCAAGGGATTTTTAACTACTTTCATTTTATATATAGAAAATTTAACAATAGAAATACAGTAGTTGAGTGGCTGATTTCTGGGTTGTGAAAGACCAAGTATAACTTTTTCTGGCGAAAATATAATTGGAACAACCGCCGAAGCGAACCAATTTTCCAGTAAACTCCACCAAGGGTAGATATGTTCACATTCCCAAAAGAGATGAATAATAGTCTCTGGAACTTTGCTACAAAATGCACATAAGTTAGATATATCAGGGTAAAGTTTATGTGCAAAAATGTTGGTAGTCAATATTCGGTTAATAATTCTGTGTCGAAACCATTTATATTTCACATCTCTTTGAGACATTCCGTTCTTTCTGCAATGCGGGGGTATAGGGGGAGAGGCAAATCTTAATAAATTAATATCCTATCAACGTTCTCCAACAATTGAATATTAATAAGCGTCAATCCTTCCCCCTCAGTGTCATTAATCAAAGATCTTTTTTTTTATATATTCATAATGGCATTCCTTGAATCAACTCAGAGTCGCTTTCTTGTACAGAATTTTTCTTAGTATGCATGGCGTTGATATTCATTTTGACCGCCATGAAAATCTTGTACCGACAAATACCGTGAACACAAAGCTAGGCAAAAATGTCGACTTGTCTCGTTTTGGTGTAGTCATGCGCAGTCATGTACTTCGCTCTATTGCCATCGCTCTATCGCCATCGCTCTATCGCCATCGCTCTATCGCTCTATCGCCATCGCTCTATCGCCATCGCTCTATCGCTCTATCGCCATCGCTCTATCGCCATCGCTCTATCGCTCTATCGCCATCGCTCTATCGCTCTATCGCCATCGCTCTATCGCTCTATCGCTCTATCGCCATCGCTCTATCGCTCTATCGCCATCGCTCTATCGCTCTATCGCCCTATGGCACGATGGCGAAGTGACGATGGCCCCTCTCGGCCACCATAGATTTGGGACATGGTGCGTGTTTTTTGTGGGGTGGGGTTTGATCAGTGTTGGTTTCTGAGAGTTTCCTTTTAGTCGTTTTTACGATGGATTGGGAGGCTTCCATTGTTTGATTTGTTTTTGTTTAGATCAGGACTAGTTGTTATTTGGTAAGGAGTGACTTTAGTGATAGGAAATATTAGTCTAGGTGCAAAAATTCAATTCCAAACTTAGCTCTGGCTGGCTGGTTTCTCCCGCTGTTTGTTGTAGTTTAGGTAATCCTGTAACGCCCGGGGAATAAAGACCGCAGAGGAACACAAAGGCTGGGAAAGCTGGGCTGGTTAGGCAGAACACAAAAACACGTCCGTTCACTCTGAGCGCTGAGCTGAACTCCAGAACTGTTTCTGAGATTTGACTTGACAGGTATATAATATAGTATATCGAACAAGCCATTCGCAGCTCTATTCTCTTGATTAATGTCAAACAATCCGCCTTTAAAACTAATCTACATTGTATTCTTGTTGATTAACCTCCAACCGAGAAATATGAAAAGATTACACAAACTATGGGACGCCTGCTCACTTTGTTGACAGTTTTGAGAAGATCCGATGAGTATAGTTATCACAGTGTCGATTATAAATATATTTATTGTTGTTACAGGCGAGCTATAACAGCTTAAAAGGGGGGAGGGGGTGTATTGTAAGTTGTTGATTGCAGAGAGCCCAGTGTATAGACAGTACTAATTGGGGTAAATGCATGATATAATTCAGGCGCCTATTGTCTGGTTATAGACAGGAGTATTGCTTGGGTAGACGCGGGAAAGAATGCTGGCGCCTTGAGTGCCATATATAAGATGAGAGAATTAGTTTGTAATCATTTATTTATTTCTATTAATATCTCCTACTAATCTCTCACTGTTATTTATTATTTATCTATTTATTTATTAATTTATTTGTTTATATAATTAGCGCTGAAAAAGATATTCGATAAACCAAGTAATGTACCGCGAAATTCAAATAAAACATTGAGTTGATGGGCCGCGAAATCCGAATGGGAAGCGGCCCTTAAACTACAATTTCAACAACAAATTGTAATAGGAAGACTGGTACACCAAATGTACCAGTCACGGCTCAACCTTAACCCTCCATCAAAAAACCGGCTGGACACTTCTTAATTAGAGTTTATACATCAACACACTGGCAACTTCTATGTTATGTCCTAGAATTACTACTAACCCACACTGTTGGTTCAAACCATACTAACTAATAATTACTACGTTGCTAAAGTACCATAGTAATTATATTGTTTTGTTTGCCATACTTGTACCATTTTACGAGTCGTGCAATAAACATATTGTATTGTATTGTAATCATTCGAAGCTACATACATTGACCGTGTACATTAGCTGTCGTGTATCCGCACGACTGACTGGGACCGTGCTGGTATTTTTCTCTCCTACGAAACCACAATGGATATTACAACTGTGGTTGAGATTTCTACGACTTTGAACTACATTACAACAGATCAAGAACCCGGAGAATGATTTTGACGGCCAGTTTCTGAACTGAAACTGAATCTCCAGCTCCATTTCGCCGGGTTGAAAGCAGAAGTTAATATCGGTAGTTTGAAAAAGAAAGTCAAACAGTATATTTGAAAATGAGCTGAAAACAAGTACCAGCATATCTCGATTATAGAGAATGGACTGGATTAATTATACATGTGTGCGTTTAAGAACGGAGACGCTTTCCAAATGCGAGAAAAGCCAAACGAGCCCTTTTCTCGGAGCATTCAATTCCTTCAAACATCGGTGTTTAAACTTTTCCTGGTGTCCGGAACTCAACCCTGGTTGCGGTCAAATACAGGATTTATCGGCGCATGCCTTTCCTCCTTAGGATTTTGCTACCCAGACTTGCTATTTCAAGTACCAGTTCCAGGTGAACACGCTTTTCAAGAAGCGTACTGATGAGTATTAAACAGAATACAGTAGCACTTGCAGGAAAAGAGACAAGAATCTAAGAGATGAGTATTGCTTTGTTTTGTTGTATTTAATTGAGCAATTGAGTATTATATACACGACTTTTTGAACGAGCGGGGTTTTCGGGTCAGGTTCTGACGAACGTTTAATGTGAATATGAGCATGGCTAAGCAAACATTATTGCGAAAGGAGTATTAGAATGTAGTTTAATGGAAAAGAATAAGAACATGTAAGTTTCACATTATACGAGATCTTTAAAGGGCAGGGTGATCATGTGTTATCGGTATATGAGTTTCCCCTTAGACAAACAGCTAACAGGTGAGCTGAGCACTTGCATTGTTTCAAACATATTGTCTTTAACATGTTAAATCAATAGAAGTAACAAAACCTCTGGGCTTGGGTTTGTTTTCATTGTCCTTTTGTTTTCTGGCTGCTGGTCTTAGTAGAATCATTCAATTTTTGTCCCCCGCCGCAACGCGGCCGGGGACTTTAAAATGGTTCTTGCTTCTATGTGTCCGTGCATGCACGGACATGTCCGTGCAAATAGTTCGTAAGCAATAACTTCTAAATGCTTTGTCGGATTCCTCCGAAATTTGGCATCTGCATTCTGTGCGACAAGACGTCTCTTGGTATTACGTTTCAGCAAGATCCGCCTGTAGGTGGCGCCACTGGGGTCTTGCTTCTATATGTCCGTGCATGCACGGACATGTCCGTGCAAATACTTCGTAAGCAATAACTTCTAAATGCTTTGTCGGATTCCTCCGAAATTTGGTATCTGCATTCTGTGCAACAAGACGTCTCTTGGTATTACGTTTCAGCAAGATCCGCCTGTAGGTGGCGCCACTGGGTCTTGTTCCAATCTTTAGTGCATGTCCGTGCATGTCCGTGCAAATACTTCGTAAGCGATAACTCCTAAATGCTTTGTCGGATTCCTCCGAAATTTGGCATCTGCGTTCTTTGCGACAAGACGTCTGTTGGTATTACGTTTCAGCAAGATCCGCCTGTAGGTGGCGCCACTGGGTCTTGTTCCAATATTTAGTGCATGTCCGTGCAAATACTGCGTAAGCGATAACTCCTAAATGCTTTGTCGGATTCCTCCGAAATTTGGCATCTGCATTCTTTGCGACAAGACGTCGCTGGTATTACGTTTCAGCAAGATCCGCCTGTAGGTGGCGACACTGGGTCTTGTTCCAATCTTTAATGCATGTCCGTTCATGTTTGTTCAAATCCTTCGCGAGCGATAACTTTCGAACAATTTGTCGGATTTCTTCGAAATTTGGTAAATGCATTCCCTGCGACAAAACACCGTTGGTGATGCGTTCCAGCAAAATCCACCCGGAGGTGGCGCCACTAGAGTTCATTCCATTATTCCATGCTGCAAGTGATAACTTACATTGTAGAAACACTTGGTCGAATTTCTTTGAAATATCCTACATATGTACCTTTCTGGGTAACATGAGAAACGCTGCGGCTCATCGGATTCTTCTCAAATTTGGCATGCATTTACCATGCCAGGAGCTGTTGCTTGGGATTGCCTTTCGCTCACTTGCACTCACAGGTGGCGCCACCTGGTGGCAACATCACAAATTCGTTTCCGGGTAATAACTTGAGAACTGACCATCGGAATCTCAAATTTTGTATGAATGTACCGTGACATAAGATGTCGCTTGATAATGCATTTCACCGACTTGCGCCTAGAGGTGGCGTCACCTGGTGTCAAAATCTAAATTTGGTTTCTGGGCAATAACTTGAGGACCCTCACCGGATTCTTCTCAAACTTGGTATGCAGATGTCCCCACGATACCATGTTCCTCGGGATTGTATTTTTCCCGCTTCTACCTACAGGTGGCGTCTCCTGGTGGAAAAATTTGTTTCCGGGTAATAATTTGGCAACTGCTCATCAGATTATTCTCAAATTTTGTATTCATATGTGACCCGCCCCAAATAACATGAACACCGGTGGGCATCTATTACCGGCAATAACTTGAGGACCCCTCTTCAGAGTCTCAAAGTTCATATGCCGATACCATGACATGAGATGTCATTTGGGCTTGTGTTTTGCCTGCTTGCACCTACAGGTGGTGACTCCTTGTGGCAAAGTCTAAATTTGGTTTCTGGGCAATAGGTTGAGGATGCCTTCATATTCTTGTCAAATTTAGTTTGCAGATAATATGCCATGAGTTGTCTCTTGGGGTTGGATTTCGGTTACATAATTTTCATGCTACATGGCAAAGAAAATATATTACGGTAGCAATCAACATTCAGTCAGCCATTCGGAGTTGATCTCAAAACCTGGGAAGGTGGAAAGACCCCTCTGCTTCTTACGCCTGTGAAGTAGCTGTTGCCATCCTCATGAATATCTTCTGAAACCGACAGCGCTTATAAATATTGCTGCCATTTTGGCGGGGGACCTAGCATCCTCTGGCTGCTTGTCAGGATATGTCTTACAAAATTCACCCACATTAATATGTTTTGGTTGGCATATGTAGATACTGCGGTGACTTCCTCGAAGAGGATCTATGCTAAAGAAAAGTGTCAATGATTCTCAGTTGCAATTATTGTTTATTATTTATTTGTTTTACTGAGTCAAAGTGAAAACAGAATGAAGAATTATTACAGTCTCGCAGACAAAAAATCTGCTATCAATTCTACGTTAGTATGGTTGCAAGGCAATTAGTGTTTGAGGCTAAACCCAATGATAATTTATCTAGATGTTTCAAACAGCTCAACACATTCTGGGGTCCACACACTGTGGATCGGTTTGCTAATTCAAGAAACAAAAAATTACCGCGTTTCAACTCGAAGTTTTGGGCACCTGATTCAGAAGCCGTTGACGCTTTCTCTGAAAATTGGTTTGGTGAAAACAACTGGTTGGTTCCCCCTATTCATTTGATAGCAAGAGTTGTGAGGCACGTGATTGTTTCAAAACAATAGGTACATTGATTGTGCCAAAATGGCCGTCATCGGCTTTTTGGCCTTTGTTATTTAGGTCGTATAACTTGAAACAACCTTATGTTGTCACAGTCATTGAATTTGTAGAGAATGGTTGGATTTTTCAACAGGGTTGCAATAAGAATAGCCTGTTTGGATCACCATACTTTACTAGCACAGTTTTAGCCGTCAAGTTGGATGCCAGAAAATTATCATGATAATTACATTACATTATAATAATTAATTCATTACAACGCATTAGTACGGATATGCATTAATATGGAGGATATAATAATTGGAGATGTTTTTATTGAGCGTCTTTGTATTAATTGCTGTTATTTGATGTCATGTATTTGAATTAGAACAATGTATTTGAAACAGTATGGCGTCTTCATTATTGTTTGTACTAAGTCATGTAAATCAGAAAGAGCTAGGCAGTTTAGCAATGCTGAATGGGAAAAGAGCTAGGCCGCTTGGCAATGCTGAAGAGAGAGAGAGCTAGGCCGCTTGGCAATGCTGAAGAGAAAGAGAGCTAGGCCGCTTGGCAATGCTAAAATGGGAAAAGAGCTAGGCCGCTTGGTAATGCTCAATGAGAAAAAAGCTATGCCGCTTGGCAATGTTGAAGGGGGAAAAGAGATATGATGATGGGCAGGACAAAGGTTACTATTATATATATGCTGAATGGCGAGACATATACCGCTTGGCGAGATATAAGGTGAGCAATGGGCGTTCTGTATTGTCAACAACGTGCGATACGTAATCATCGAATGGTGAGTTATTCACTAGGAGTGAGATCGATATTGAAATGCTTGCTGTTTTTGGTTTTTTGATTGTTATGCATTTGCGGTTATATCCACTAGAATACACTGAAACGATTGAGGGGCAGTTATGAATTTATTGTGAGAGAAACGGATAGAGTTACCTGCCCTTACGCAATGCTCCGGCGCTATTTGGAAGCGGCGTTAATACATTCCGATTCTACGGAATACATTTTCAGACAATTGACATTCTTCAAAAAACTTGGCAGTTATAAACTTCGGAAATCGGGGCCTTTATCGTACACGAGGGTGCGGGAAATTATTCTGGAAAAGCTGAAGAGTATTGGTTTAGACGTGTAAAAATTTGGAGTTCATAGTTTACGCGCTGGTGGCGCATCAGCCGCTGCTAATGCTGGGGTGCCAGACAGATTGTTTCTGAAACACGGTAGATGGAGATCACATCAAGCTAAGGTTGGATATGTCAAGGACGACCTTAAACAACGTTTGAGTGTATCTCTGTGTTTGGGAATTTAAACAGGATTCAAAAAAAAAAAAAAAAAAAAATTGACAATAATTTTCGGCTAAACAATAAATACACCATCAGTAACATATTGTTTTCTCCATACTCCCTTGTTCAAGTAATATTTCTTACTCCCAATGCTTTCTTTATTCTGTCGAGGTGGCTGCATCCCTGACGATGATATAGTGAGTCTGTTGTAAATGATAAATGTTTTATGTTCGTTTGAGCTAGGCGAATTAGAACATAAATATATTTATTGTTGTTACAGGCGAGCTATAACAGCTTAAAAGGGGGGAGGGGGTGTATTGTAAGTTGTTGATTGCAGAGAGCCCAGTGTATAGACAGTACTAATTGGGGTAATGCATGATATAATTCAGGCGCCTATTGTCTGGTTATAGACAGGAGTATTGCTTGGGTAGACGCGGGAAAGAATGCTGGCGCCTTGAGTGCCATATATAAGATGAGAGAATTAGTTTGTAATCATTCGAAGCTACATACATTGACCGTGTACATTAGCTGTCGTGTATCGCGAGAGTAGTGATTATTGGGAATGGATTGACTGGGGTGCAGAGTACATTTTCTTCTTGCGTTCTTTTTCATCATTTTGTTTTTGTCAGGAGGGCGGTCTGTTGCAGAGATGTGGAGAAGTTGAATAACTGGGCCGCACGCTAGGCCTTCCTGTGAAGGACGTATACCTGGGTGGGCAGTAACACGCTGGGGTGTCGCTGCTGTCACGAACGCAACTGGGATGAGTTATTCAGGAGCAAGTTGGATGATCTGGGTCGCCCCACTCCCAAGGGGTTTGCCGGGCTGCACTGGGTTGGGGGCAGGTTTCCTCCCATGAAAGGCTGATTGGAGCTGGGGGTTGTTCCCGGCCGGCAGTAGGCAGATGTTTCGTACCCAAATATTTCGAACTTTACGTTTAAAGAAACATCAAAAGTGATTTTAACTGAACAATGGTTTTCCGTGTGGACTTTATTCTACTGTAGACCTATTATACAATGGTTTGTTCATTTTTATCTCGCTGTAGCTAATGTAATAAACGGACACGGTCAACAAGGTGGCTGTTGTAAATGATAAATGTTTTATGTTCGTTTGAGCTGGGACGAATATATACTCTATACTCGTCCCAGGTTTGAGCTAGGCGAATTATAACATAAAGGATAATATATTCTTAAACCCATTGATAACGGGTTTAATCACTGCCGACAAATAATCAAGAGATTACATCTAACCAATACCTCACCAATCATCTTCTGCCTAATTCAGGTTAACCGGTTCATTAAATGCCGACAAATAATCAAGGGATTCTGTATTAAATCTCGCCAATACCTCACCAATTATCTCCTGTCTAATTCGGATTGACTTGTTTAATCAATGCCGACATATAATCAAGGGATTCTGTATTAAATCTAAGCAATACCTCACCAATTATATTCTGCCTAAGTTAGTTCATCACCTAACAAATAACAGACTTTCCAACTTGTACATAGCGATTCTTCTTTACTTTCCCTCTGCTCTCTCATTGTTATTTATTATTTAATTATTTATTTTAATATCTAGCGCTGCAAAAGAAATTCCACACATAAGACTCAGTTGAAGAAAGCAAATCTCCAAGGAGTGAAACTCGAATTCCGCGCAGTTGAAAATTTTTACCAAGTTCACGTTCGGACAGATGAAATTCACACACACAAGCCTTTTGAAATTCATACATATCAGAATTAGTTCAATCCAGAAGAATCTGCGTGGGGTGAAGCTGCCATGGATTTCCGCGCAGTTAAACTTTATACGGGCTCGATTTCCACGCAGTTGAAATTTATACCAAGTTCACGTTCGGACAGATGAAATTCATACACGCAAGTCTTTTGAAATTCATACACATCAGAATTAGTTCAATCCAGAAGAATCTGTGTGGGGTGAAGCTGCCATGGATTTCCGCGCAGTTGAACTTTACGCCAAATTTGCTTACGGGCTCGAATTCCGCGCAGTTAAAATTTATACCAAGTTCACGTTCGGACAGATGAAATTCACACACGCAAGCCTTTTGAAATTCATACATATCAGAATTAGTTCAATCCAGAAGAATCTGCGTGGGGTGAAGCTGCCATGGATTTCCGCGCAGTTAAACTTTATACGGGCTCGATTTCCGCGCAGTTGAAATTTATACCAAGTTCACGTTCGGACAGATGAAATTCATACACGCAAGCCTTTTGAAATTCATACACATCAGACTTAGTTCGATCCAGAAGAATCTGTGTGGGGTGAAGCTGCCATGGATTTCCGCGCAGTTGAACTTTACACCAAATTTGCTTACGGGCTCGATTTCCGCGCAGTTGAAATTTATACCAAGTTCACGTTCGGACAGATGAAATTCATACACGCAAGCCTTTTGAAATTCATACACATCAGAATTAGTTCAATCCAGAAGAATATGTGTGGGGTGAAGCTGCCATGGATTTCCGCGCAGTTGAAGTTTACGCCAAATTTGCTTACGGGCTCGATTTCCGCGCAGTTAAAATTTATACTCAATTTACGTTCGGACAGATACAATTCATACACATCAGACTTAGTTCGAGCGTAGCGAATCTGAGTGGAGTACGAATAAGGTGGGATAATGTGCTCTAATATTAACGATTCCATTCCAGCGAAGCGAATCTCCGGGCAGTGAAACATAATTTCCGCGCATTTGAATTTCGTTCTCTCTCGTTTCAAGCGACATATAGTCTACATTTTGCGGATTTTGTTGTCTGTTTTATTACTATCAATATTCTGCTCGTCAGCAAATAAAGAAAAATCCATCAAATAATCCACGCGCAGTTCCGCGCAGTTTTTAGTACGACCCAGTTCAACTTACCCCAAGGGTGAGTCAACCAGCCCCGTATATGGGGCAGGTTGGAACGAAAAAACGGTGTTTTGTTTTTAAACATACATGCTTTTTGGGCATTGTATGGACTTAGTACTGGTGGGTGGGTAGAGAGCCCTATGGGTGTACTATCATATGCACATGTAACAGTTCCAAGTTCACATAAAACTTTTGACCTAGTCATCTTTTCATAAAAAACGTCGCAACCAGCCCCGGTCTCCCCTAAATTTGAACTTGCTAAGCTGCAATGTAAAGACCCGTCCCCTGTCAATAATAACTGGAGAGGAATCGTGTCTGTCGGAGCTGAGAGAAACAATTCTGCAGATTTTACAGACTTGTGCTTCATACGCCACCCCCTTTATAGAAAATAGGCCGCCATTCTTTGTTGCTGCCACAAACAAACTGTACATCAGGGCTAGAAATGTTCCAGAGGTATCTCCCAAGCAGCCTGAAATGACAAACCAACTGTGTAGTGAGTGTTGCACGAAACCATTTTCTAGGCCTATTCAAAAAATTGGCTCCAGGACTATGCCCTTGCCTTTGCCTTTTCCGGAAGAGCGCTGTGCCAGTACCCCAATGATCCGTGAAGTCTTTTCATCATTAACGGTAGGCATGCCCGTAGAAATGGCCTTGTTGAAAAGGTACTTGGACGCCAGAGGTTGTTGTGCCAACTCTTTCTTGACGGAGTCCAAAACCTTCAAAACCTCTCGGGGTGTTTCAGATATTCCGTAGCATAAGTGAAGGCACCCGTCTCCATTATGTGGGCATTGGACTTGTTCAGAGAATCGATGAAAGCTATAAGGAAGTTCATCTTAGATCGGGAGAAGGTCAGGGATCCGTCCTTGTGCTTTACGTCTGGATCTTGAACCACCTTTGATATAGCCGTAAGTAACCAGTCGGTATATGACATAATCCTATGTTGAGTCAACATCATGTCTTCTACAGCACAGCCTTGTTTGGGTTGACGTGCAACGGCCGGTGTCTTGGTAAAGTTCGGAAGTCTGTCCAAATCCGGGTCCGATTTTGGAGGCTTGAAAGGCAGATTATCTCCATGAAGATCGTAGGTCTTGAAGGGACCGGGTTTCTGGAGAGAAGACGAAGTCCTTAACTGTCGATCCAGCACGTCATTCGGCGATGGTGCACATGTCACAGCAACATCCTCTTCAGAAGGCTTGTCCAATCCGTAAAGCGATGCCGCTGTAAGTTGTCTTCGCTTCCGGGGAGGATCATCGCCATCGACCGGTCTGTGATTTCCGGGACTAATGCATACAATGGCGCCATCCTGGCTTTAAATGGTATCTTCTCCTTGTCCTTCTCATCTGATTCCGCTTCTCGGCCGGAAGGCGGTTCTGTACGAGAAGAGGATGCTGTTGAAGCAGAGCGTCGTAGGTGATCTTCATCCTCCGAGCTTGAATCTGTGCTGCCGGAAGAATGGGATCGTCTCGCATCACGGACATCCGGTGATGAAATGTCCGCAACCGCAGGAAGCTGTGCTGCTGGAAGATGACTGTGTCCCGTAACAGCGCTCGACTTCAAAGGAACTTGAGAAGATAAAGGTTGATCTTTAAGTCCGAATCCGGATCCGGAGGGCCGATCTTCTGTGTTCGTCTCTGGAATCCGGTTTAGAGTTTGAATGTACCCAGGGCTCCTGACGGGCAGGCTTGCGGGGCTCCCGGTCCTCTCTGGTTCTTGACAGGGAACGGCGATGATGGTCTGTTGATCTGCCTTCATCGAAACCCGTGCGGTCCCTGGATGTATCCGTGGTATGGCGTGCGCGTCGTCAGGGATCTGTGGAACGGCTTCTGTAGCGTCGGGGATAAAACTGTTCGGGAGTCTGCCCCAGGTGTCCGACTCCTGCGCCGAGGGCGGTCTCTACTCCTCTCCTGCTGTAGACGGCTGAAGTTGAAATCCCGATTCCGTTCCGGGGTACGGCTCCGTCTTCGGGATCTCCCCGCTGTGGTCTCTGGCTCTGGCTTAGAAGCCGACTCCTGGCGCTCTGGAGGAGTCCGTGCCGTCTCAGAGGTAGTTTTCTCGGAGGTAGACTCGGAGGCATTCTGGATAGGTCCGTGCCGTCCTCTGCTCTGGGGTCCGGCTCCGGACTTTAGCTTTGTGCCTAGTAGAAGACTCTTGCTCCGATGGTCGGGTCCGAGGTGCTCTGGAGTCGGAGTCCTCTCTCTCAAAACAGGTCTTACTACCAAGACTGCAAAGGAAAAAGAGAAAGGGCATGCGCGGAGAGCACGCCACCTAGCGGATGATCGACGAGACGATCAAGGGAGATATTTCTTTGCAGGAAACCTCCAAATAGGAGGAATATGGCATACATTGATAGATTTGAGCAATAAATTTCGGTAGTCTTCATGAGGTGATAGATTGATGATTAATAGAGGAGTGATCGTAGCGAGATGCGTCGATCCGACCCTCCATTCCGGGAAAGGGAAGACTTGCCACGCTTTCCCTCACGAACCTAGGCTTGTGAAGACTTAGCCTGTGGGCGAGAAATGGATGACGAGTCCGTCCAGGTCTGGATCTTGACTAAGTCTTGGTTTGGACCTGATGTCCACAGTCTTGGGTTTCGATGCGGACTTGCTCCATTGTTGTGTCATCATATTCAGCAAGGGCGTCGTTACCCATGGTGCGTGTGGTGATTGGAAATACACAAATTTTGTAAGATATCAAACCCGAGTTTAGCATTAAAATACTCTAAAATACAGGAAATAAAACGTAAAATAAAAAATTTCCACCGGGGGCAAGCCCTCGGACCACCCTAGATCCCGGGATCATGAGAAATTGGAAATCAAGGACGGCTCTATTGGGGGGCGTGGGGCATATCCGGCAACCTAGAACCCCGGAGCTTCCTGGACACTCGCCTGTTGGTCTGACAGGATTCGCTTGTTTTAGCTTTGTATTGGTTTCTTGTGTTCCATGGCGTAAAGGTCATCTTTTTTTATGTATTAAAAATAACTAGAAAGTCAAATGGATTCAGGCATGATGTGTGATTTTTTTTCAGCATTGATGTGTGCTTATAAATTCGAAACAAACGTGAAAATAGAACCATAAATCTGCATACATTATGGTCATATTTATATCCGGGAAAACGCTTAGAACGCATCTCCTGTGATCTGGGGCCCCAGAGCTTCCAGGGCCTAGGCGGCTCCTGGGCCCTCGCCTGTTGGGTTGTGATAGTCGACCCCCCTATCAACTTTCGCTAGATCCGCCCTTGGAAATTTAAAACATTCGCACCCCCCCTTTTGAAATCCTAGTGATGCCCCTGTTCAGGATACGTGAAGTCCGTTCTTCCCGGATTTCAGGTATTCCCTTTTCAATGGCATATTGAAAAATGTCTTTGATGTGTATGAGGAGGCTCCGGCCTCCATGACCTCGGTCCTTAGCTTTGCTGGACCGTGGTAAATGAATGGAACCACCTGCCTGGAAATCTTCTTCACAAAGGATGAGGAGAGAAATCTACGTAATAACCCAGTCTATGAAGAGGTAATCTGCTGTATGACCAGTAACATGGCTTGAAACTGGTCAACTCTGGAGAGTGTAGAATCCGTAAATATGGAAGTCCATACCGGTGATACCGCCCAGGATGCTATGGCGTACCGGTGGCGTGCTGTGAAGAGGTGAATGTAGAAGCAGCAATCACCTGTCTTGTCTTGGATGATGTGGTTCTGGCATCACGGGAATCAGGGTCGTAAGTGCCGTCAACCTCGCTGTAAAAGCTAAATTTCCACCCTCTTCTGAATGTAAACGAATGGAAGTAGGTGATGGAAACAGTCGCTCCGATGAATCACTGTCGGACGGGAAACATTCCTCCGAGTTGAAAAGATCCTCTTCCGATTTAATGACTGCTCCGGTATTTCTGTAATCATCATGTATTAGCTGGTAGATGTGGTGGGAGTCTGTGATATCAGAAACCCTTGGGGTAGTGAACCGAACCTCAGGTCTGGAAGGTTCTAAACACCTGGCTGGTTCCTTCAGATGAGATGCCCGTGGTGACGGTCCACAACATTTGAGATCTGGTACGGCGACACCGGGAAAAAGACTGTCGACGTGGAGAATGGCATCATCGTTGTGGTGATCGTGAATGCTGTCAAGCTCTATGCCTTGGAGAATGGGTCCGTTGCCGTGGAGAACGGATCCGCTGCCGTGGAGAACGGACCCGCTGCTGTAAAGGACGAGTCCGTTGCCGTGGGGAACGGGTCTGGTGCCATGGAGAACGGGTCCGTTGTCGTGGAGAACGAGTCCGTTGCTGTGGGGAATGGGTCCGCTGCCAGGAAGAACGGGTTGGTTGCCGTGGAAAACGGGTCCGTTGCCATGAAGAACGGGTCAGTTGCCATGGAGAACGGGACCGTTACCGTGGAGAACGGGTCCGATGCCATGGGAAACGGTGATGTGTAGAGTGAAGTGGACTCCGTGAACGCCGCCGTGAAGAATGATGATGGCTTTTAGACAAGTAAGGGGCGACTAACTGAGGCACCCGTGGGGTTCCTGGGTGTGAAAAAGAATAGGTCCCCACCCGTGTGGTTCCCGGGTGTGAAAAGGAATAGGACCCAACGTAGTGATATGACTGAAATATAGTTGAAAGCGATGTTAAATCATATTCACTCACTCACTCGAATCACATTGAACTTGGGTAGCAAGTGTCAAATTCATCCAATGAAAGCCGACAGCTTTAGCAAACTTTCCATGTACAGGTGCACATGTATATACATTATCATTGGCAGATCACTAAGACAAAACCCTCAAAATTTGAACAAAATTAATATTTCATCTCCTAAATAGCACAGGGACATCCTCTAATCACATGAAATATGTGTATCAAGTTTCATAATTATTCAATGAAACATGACAAATTCAGACAACTTTTTAGTACATTTTTGTCTAAAAAAACTTTATATTTGGCAAATTACTAATTCACCATCGCAGGTCAATCCCCAGAAGTCCCACGGTGACGAATGTGATTCGAGAATGTGCATGTGCTATTTAAGAAATATGACATTAAATATGAATTTTTGTTCTAATTATCCAGATCTACATGGCAAGTTTGCTGAACCTTTCGTGGATGATTATAAAACTTGGTGTATATGTTTCCTGTTTTCCTAGACATATAGCAGTAATCCCACACGGGACTGACCTATCCAGCAGTAATCCCAAATAGCACTGGCCTATCCAGCAGTAATGCCACACAGGACTGACCTATCCAGCAGTAATCCCACATGGGACTGGCCTATCCAGCAGTAATCCCACACGGGACTGGCCTATCCAGAAGTAATCTCGCACTGGACTGCAATATGCAGCAGTAATCCCACACAGCATTGACCTATCCAGCCATAATCCTACATGGGTGTGTGAAGTCCAAGATGGCTGACGGTGGCCATGTTGGATGGTGCAGATCATGGATCACTTCGGTCAAAAAAGAAACAATCACAGCAACATTCTCAATTAAATGTGAAGCCACCTCCCAAGTTTGAAATTAATCATTTGATTTTTGTTCTTGAGATTTCATGTTCACAACAAGCCTATGTACTAAACGGGTGTGTGAAATCCAAAATGACTGACAGTGGGCATCTTGGATGATGCAGTTTGGTGAAAAAACAATCCCAGCCATCATCTCAACCATGTGAAGCCACCACCATGTTTGAAGTTGATCAGTTGATTTGTTCTCGATGTATCGCGTTCAAAACAAGCATAGGTGCTATATGAGTGTGTGACATCCAAGATGGTTGACAGTGGCCATCTTGGATGATGAAGATTGGTGAAAAAATATCCCAGCCATCATCTCAATGATGTGAAGCCAATCCCCTGAGTTTGTTGTTGATCAGTTTGATTTGTTTTCGAGATATCATGTTCACAACATGCATAGGTGCTATATGTGTGTGTGGAATCAAAATGGCTGATGGTGGCCATCTTGGATGACACAGTTTGGTAAAAAACAATCCCAGCCATCTTCTCCCTGATGTGAAGTCAATCAGTTGATTCGTTCTTGAGATATCGCGATTGCAACAAGCATATGCTGTACAAGTGTGTGAAATCAAAAAATGGCTGACGGTGGCCATCTTAGATGATGCAGCTTGGTGGAAAAAACAATCCCAGCCATCATCTCAACAATGTGAAGCCACCCCCCCCCCCAAGTTTGAAGTTATGATTGTTCTCGTTCACAACATGCCTATATGCGTGTAAAAAACGATCCCAGCCACCTTATCCCTGATGTGAAACCATCCCGCAAGTTTGAAGTTGATCGATTGATATGTTCTCGAGATATCGTGTTCACACAGTAAAAAATAATTTTCTTGCAAATTTCTTGAAATTTCTTAGATTTTCTTGAATTTCTTAAATAAGAAAAATACATTATTCCCTCTGTGATACAATGTTTAGGAAGTTCCGAACAATAATTATTATGACGTTTTGGGGGATAGTTTCTGGCAGTTATTGGGCATTTCCAAAGTTTATAAATCTGTTTCAATTTTTGTCTTGTCAGTAAGATATGATTTTTTTCTCAAACGAGAAAAAATAAGAAAAACCTTCCAATTTCTTGAAATGGGAGACTGACAAGAATTATTATCTTAAATTTTCTCAAAATTTTAAGAAATTGTAAGAAAATAATTCTTGTCGGTCTCCCATTTCAAGAAATTGAAAGGTTTTTCTTATTTTTTCTCGTTTGAGAAAAAAATCATATCTTACTGACAAGACAAAAATTGAAACAGATTTCTAAAGTTTGGAAATGCCCAATAACTGCCAGAAACTATCCCCCAAAACGTCATCATTATTACTGTTCTGAACTTTCTGAACATTGTATCACAGA
>JAVTVY010000374.1:0-33981 GCA_036873755.1 Hanleya hanleyi | reverse complement strand
GATTTTACCCCTTTTCCTACGAAGTAAGCTCTCATTTGCAAATTGTCCGATAATGAGTGAGTCAGTCAGTCAGTGTGTCCATCCGAATCCTTTCTCCGGCAAAATAAGGAGAACCGTTGATATTACAACCTTGATTTTTGGCATGAACGTGCATTAGCGGACTGTTACCAGCAAGTTCTGAGCTGACATACTTTTGATGAAAATTTGTAGGTGACCTATAATCCTCGAAATTGGTAAACACATGTCCTAATGCCTCCTAAGACCTTGGAAATGCGCTTAATTAGGTCAATGTCAGTGTAACCTGACCTAATTGGGTCAAGATCAATGTGACCTACCTTCTCACCCAATTTCTGACCTAATTAGTTGACCTGAAAACCTCGAAATTGTCAAAAACATGTCCCAATGCCTCCTACGACCATGGAAATGGTCAGTCTTAGGTCAAGGTACACATTTAAATCATATCAAACCCTACTTCGTCGGTTTTGTGACGTTAGTCACTCTACTCATGTACCATAGTATGTGTACAATTATCTGGGTATAACGGATCACTCACAGTCAGAGCCTGCTTGCGTTCCTTTGAAAATGTTTGAAATTACACGAACGAAGCGATGTCTACGCAGTCTTTGACGGCAGTTACTTTTTCCTAAAGTATTGTTTGATAGCTCAGTATTGTTAATCATAGCAATCATTTCCTTAATATAAGTGGTATATAGTTATCGAAACAAAGTCCCGTTTGTTTGTCCGATTCATATGCTTCCGCAGCAATGAGAGGGGCGACCATGAGCAGGTAAATCGAAAGTCAATAAAATGAGTTTTGTGGTTTTGTTAACTGCTGGAGATTAGAACGATAGAAGTATCCCAGACGTCCTCATTGACACAGAGAGTATTTTTGAGAACACAATAATGTTTCATTTACAACACTCTTGAAAATTATTTGGCATATTTTTAATAACTTTCAACTGATTACTGTTACCACGGTTCTTTTATTTTTACACTACTAGGCAGACTCACCCGTTTCTTCATGGCCTGTGCAGCATCTAACGATGGTCTTGTAGCGCTGCCATCATTGGAGCGGACTACATTCACAGTAACCATGGTGATCATGGAAAGCACAGGTACGATATATACAGCACAGGTGAAAAATGTCATGTAGCCACGCCGGGCCTTTGTCGATGGGAAAATTTCCTGACAGTAGCGCTCATGGCCCCCGGCCCAATCAAAATCTGTCAGTTCCGTGTAGAGTAACCATGGTAACGATATGAGAAAACTTATCGTCCATATAAGTATTAGTGTTAGTTTTTGCCAAGATTGCGTCACAAATCGTGACGTCGGAAACGTCGAGGCCACAAACCGATCCACAACCATCGTTGTTAGTGTCAAAATGCTGATCGTAACCGAGACAACTGAAATTAAATCAAGCATAATATGTCACCTTCAATGAACAGATGGACATTCTAGATTCAAGGGTTCCTGAAATCTGCCACATTAGACACTGAACCACAAATCTTAACCGAGTATGAGGCAAAATACACTGATTACAATGTTACAGTAGTTTAATTGTCCACAGATCCTTAGGCAAATCGAAGGAGACAATGTTAACTTAAATGTGTGGAATATAGTTATTCATTTGGTTAATCTATTTATTCATTTTATTTTATTTACAACTTTTTAAATAGGAATTGTCACACTCAGGCCTAGCTTTCTCTAACAGGGGGTCCTATATTCATACAAACATAACATATTTATATTTAACTGACATAAATTAACAAATATGAATTAAAAATGTTTCTGCCATTATGTCATTAAAGATGGGTGATAATAGCCATTTTTAAAAGAAGGGGACTGAGGGAGCATTCCGTACATTGACTTTCAAACTATTCCATAAAACGTCACCACAGTAATTAAAGTGTTAGAATAAAAAAAATGTTCATTAAAAAATGTCGTTGTTGCATGAAATTTCTTATGTTGTACCAGTGGGCAGTATTGACATAAGTTATTTGAGCCATCTGATTCCGCTTAAGCCGATGCTAGAGGCCGTGTGGATACTTCATAGTCTCCACATGGACAGCTGCAATAAAAGCGCGGCTGAGATACTAAGGCTACGTCTGAGAATCCATCGTATTCTCGGGTCTGAATGTTAGGTGCCGAGGGATGCTTTCCTGTAGAGTCATATGATTGCTTTTTAGTCGCCAGACGTCGTCAGTTTTTCCCACCTCTTGCATATCGTTCCAATTGAAGCTATGTTCAAAGAAACTGACTTACGTAATCTGACAGCAAATTATTGATAACTTTATACCTAAAGCAGGATTGTTGACAATTTATTCTCTGAATAATGGACTTCCATTTCAGAGCAGAAAGCATTTCGGACACATGAGTATGAAAACTAACTTCTAATACAACCACATCTATATCTAAGATAGAATTATTGACCGATCGTATATGTGGAAGCTATTGTAAACAATAATTCTATTACGGCAGTGTATAATGTGGGATATCAACAAAACCAGTTCTTAACTATTTATGAGTCTAACAGCACGTGTATATCAACGAAGGTGACCTTCATGAAGTTATGAAAGTCCTAGTTTTGCACATACCTTGTAGGAAGGTATTGGCCCGACAGACCGTCTCCCCGAAAGGCCAGACCGGTGAGAGGTCATTCACAAGATGAACCCACATACAAAACACAACCACCATCATATCGGCAACAGCAAGATTCACCATGTAAAAATTAAAAGCTGTCCTCAAACTTCTTGTAAGCAATATGACTAAAATGATAATCGCATTTCCAAAAAATCCCACAAGCATCGATATAGCATAGAACAATATTTTCACTGCTATTTCTTCTGTTGATGGTCCCGATGGCTGTGGAAAATAGGAAGAAAAATTCTCCAAGCCTCCAGGCTTGAGAAACCTTTCCAAGTCAGTTAAATTAAATCCTTCTAAATCAATGCCTAGCTGTTCCAGTTCTTCAAGGGATGGTAAACCGTCCATTGCTGGAATATTTGTTATAATTCTGCTGCGACAATGTTAGGTAAATGCCTAGATTTCAGATTTCTCCGAAACATATCGTATCATCTCATTGGAAGTGGTTTTACGTTGATTAGCATGTATGAAGACAACATAGTGCTATAATGTCTACAAATTATGGAATACCACTTCAGTCCAAGCATCAGAAAGACTTTTAATCGCATTTTTGTCAACGTGAATTTAAAATCACCATTGCCTTTATCTTGTTGGCTGAAACGAGGACAGATATTTCAGGCATTTTATGTCTTAAAATAGCACCCGATATATATTATGACAGGAGATAAGACGATAAGGCGACATATATATACACTTAAAAAAATATAAACAGATATCGTATACTCAAAATAGCTAGTCATTATCTTAATGAAGCTTGTGACAGCCTTGGACTGTGTGAAAAATAATGAACACGAAAACAGCAGTGAATGATTTCCTGTCAAACGGATATTCCATCCCAGGATTTGAACCTCTGAGTAGTCGAACGGATTCGTACGAAAGAGTCGGACTTGACGCCCATATTGCGCGGTAGTAGTGTCTTCACACCCAAATGGATTACTGGCTAAACTGTGGTCCTGCCCTCATATGACTAAGCAAATCATATTGTACGAAATAAACAGTGCAACAAAAGTAAGTCCCCCCCTAAACGATGTTTGATATCTTCCAAGATATTTTCCAGATCCTGATGAATTTTTGCACACACTAGCCCAGTAACCAGCCCCACACGGTATATCAAGGATTAATACGTAGGTGTAGTTGTACGCAAATGAGCATGCGCAAACTGGGAATCGGTCCAATTTTGAAAAGTTCATGAACAGATTAATCCAGACTTCTCCATGTCAAATCGTTATTTCATCACAGAATTCGATCAACCAGTCATGAAATATTCGTGTGGTTGGGCATCCAGGACATGTCAACCACCACAAGAAGTTCATGCGGTTTCACATAACGGGTTTTACGTAATTTGATGTCCGAGATGGTCAATAAAAACGGTCTCATACCTGAATATCCCATATTTCTGCCCACAAATCTTGGGCATTCAGTTGAAGTTCTGTGGTAAACCATGCCTCGTTTATCCAATATGGATAGGGCTGTTGCAATTGGTCTGTTGGAGGCTAACACCCCTGTAAAACAGGTTGCTCGTCGAATGGGGGTAACACCTAAAGCAATTCGCAAATTGCAAGCAAAGTTTCGTGCTACAGGGGGTGTGAAGGATCTACTAAAAAGTGGAAGGCCCAGGACGACCACACGACGACAAGACCGTCGAATCGTTAACGTCACACTGAGGAACAGAACGTTATCAGGTATGAGGGCCTCGGTGTGCCACAAAAAAAATCGAATACCATTTTCTGATGTAGCGCAGATCCAACTCGTTCCGTTAAACACGACTCACTCACTCCTCAATTCACTTAACTCCCATTCTGAATTTCAGCACGAGAGGTCCGAGATCAAATAAGAGCAGATGCTGGTGCCGGCGCTAGGAGAGTGAGTGCTCAAACAGTTAGGAGACACCTAAAAGCCGTCGGATTGCGTGCTAGGCGTATGGTGAAGAAGGCTTCTCTGCTCCGCCGTCATAAGATAGCGCGTCTGCAGTGGGCAAGAAATGTTCGGTGGACCAGACGACAGTGGGGCAATGTTCTCTTCAGTGACGAAACGCGTGTCTGTCTCCGTCACGTTGACGGTAGGAGGCGTGTGTGGCGTCGTCAGGGAGAGCAGCATGCCGAGTGTTGCGTGCAACCAGTAACGGCCTTTGGTGGTGGCAGCGTAATGGTCTGGGCAGGCATTAGTTTGACCGGTAAAACCGATCTGGTGCCGATTCAGGGGAACTTGAACGCTAATCGCTACGTGACTGAAGTTCTTCGACCACAGGTTTTGCCCTACGCAGGTGCCGTTGGGGATGGATTTGTCTTCATGGACGACAATGCGCGTCCACATCGGGCAAGGATTGTAAATGGCTTCTTCCAAACTGAAGGCATTGACCACATGCAGTGGCCCGCCAGTTCTCCGGATCTCAATCCCATCGAACATCTTTGGGATCAGCTGAAACAATCGGTCTATCGTCGAGTTGGGGTGGAGTCAAATCTTGATGACGTGAGACGCCTGCTTCAGGAGGAGTGGTTTAGCCATCCCGCAACGTCGGATCGCAAGCCTCATCAACACCATGCGAGCACGTTGTCGAAATGTCATCCAATGTCGTGGCGGTTACACGCGATTTTAATGATTACTGACCGTCGAGATACGGAGTCAACATGATCGAATTCTGTGATGAAATAACGATTTGACATTGAAAAGTCTGGATTAATCTGTTGATGAACTTTTCAAAATTGGACCGATTCCCAGTTTGCGCATGCTCATTTGCGTACAACTACACCTACGTATTAATCCTTGATATACCGTGTGGGGCTGGTTACTGGGCTAGTGTGTGCAAAAATTCATCAGGATCTGGAAAATATCTTGGAAGATATCAAACATCGTTTAGGGGGGGACTTACTTTTGTTGCACTGTTTATTTATTAAGCTGTAATATCACGTACCAGGAGAGAAACCCCGTCATGTTGGATCGAGGACGAATAACGGTGGATAGTATCCGTTTGATAAAAAATTATTCTAATTGTCAGCGCGGTCATTATCTCTAGAGAATCCCGGAGCTTACGCATAATTCAACTTATTGTTTCAACAATAGAGCTGCTCCGAAGGCACTGGCAGGTGCATGCATGCGTGGTTCACATCACTCAATTCTATTCCCTATCAATGTTTAGCATGGAACGGATTTATAACTGCCGGTATTGAACTGGTGTAAATATGATAATATGGATGAAATTATCCTACTATTCCAAGAAAGGACCATTATGCTATATATTCATGATAATTTTTGCAACTTTAGGGTGAAAATAGTCCAGTTATCACAGATTGAAATATTTCCTCGGTTGAAGAGGCAAAGAAAAGTGGATGAACGAACTACTGGGAAACGCATCGTCATGCGATCGTCTCGTGCGAACTGTTACCGCAGTATAATCATGGACAGTTTCCCATACCTTGTCAATTGCTTTTATGTGCATGTTATAATCTGCCAGTTTTTCGCCTAGAGTTTGTCAGTTTTCCGACTGCAGTAGCGGTTGTTTTCCACAAAATCTTGAGGGGTGGTTGGCTTCGCCTTTAAAGGGTCCATCAGGAGCTTCCGCTGTATGAGAAAAAGAGGCAAATAGCGGGTTCGCTTCCATCTCAAAGGGGCATTGTATCAGGATTTTTTCCCCAAAAGGGGGTTCGCCTGAACCCAATCTTGGTAAATCGGGATGGTAAATCAGGGGAATACCATCTAGAAGTAACGCTAGTATGAAAACTTCGTGCGAAATGTTCGCCGATATTCTACGACATCCCATATAATGAGCCAATCACGGCAATTTCTACCTTTTCTCTCTGACAATGATTGACGTTTAATTCACAGAGATTACCATCTTTGCACGGCACAATCTTTTCACATTTGCTACACTATAACAAAGCCAGACTCTTCGGCGGAAGTGAACTCTTTGATCTGTACGGTTTATCACGCACACTGTCTGGAACTGATAGGGATATGGTTTTAGGATAATGTTTATATATTAGACAATGTGCGACCGTGTGTAATTAACTGTTGGCATGACTCTGAAATTGTTTCACCAAGCAGCCCCCTAATTGACTAACAAATGTAGTTTCAAATTCGCACGAGATTTATATAACGCTGAAGTTAGATATAATATTCCGTGATATTTTATTATTCCGTGGTACCCTAATAGATAGATAGATAGATAGATAGAACCTTTATTTATCCAGGGTTACATTATTGTTCGAGAACTAGTTTCCATTATGGCCCTGCAATACACACTCCAAGCAATTGTTACAGGCACAGATTTCTGGAAGAACCCACCCTGTTTCCAAGGGTCGTTAGGGATGTCGCCTCGAAGAATCCTGAAGATGCCCTGGTTCTCCCAGTTTTTTTCTCGACGGCTTTGTGCGTACTATGGGGTACCAAGACAAAGGAATCATGCATCCACGCGATTATAACACATATTTATCAGTATAATAACCAATAACAGACTTAACGACTTGTACATAGCTACTCTTCTCTACTAGTATTTATATTTCCTCACTGTTATTGTTATTCATTATTTATTTATTTTAATATCTAGCGCTGCAAATGTACCGTGAAATTTAAATAAAACATTGAGTTGATGGGCCGCGAAATCCGTAAACTACAATTTCAATCAATCAATCAATAGCTGAGTTTACTGAGATTGGCCTGAACGCAGTTCCCAACGCTTGGCTACAGGCCTGTTGAATAGCACCTCACCTGATTGATGTATGTTTAATTCGGGACTGACCTGTCAACCTGTTCGCCATCCATTGTATGCCTTGAAGAATATCGCAAGTTTATTATGTACATAAAGTGCCTCCGCTGCCTGACTAAAATAGTTCTTATAACAAATTTTAAATGTTAACGTTTATTAATATTATAAGATGAAATGTAGCCTAATATTACGTATGGGATTTATTATCCATCATTGAACTTCTTTTTGGCATAGAAACAACAAATTTTACGTCATCTTATTCATGGAATAATTTAATTATTTGACTTATTTTGAAACAGGTGTAAAACTTGCACAGGCCCACACATCGCCGATTATTTAAATTTTATTTCTGATCAGTTCTTTTATTTCTCGATCAATGGTCATCAATAATTCGGCAGACTTCTACCATGGTTTATTTGAAGTCGATCCACGTCTTTCATACGTATACCTTTAGTTATATAATAAATTTTTCTTCTCTGTTTGTAGGAATTCACTAGACATTATCCGTTTGCCATTAGTTGACACAGTTATTCGTATGCGTTTGACAAATATACAAACCGAGTGTGAACTTATTATGGTCATTATCGACAGGACATTTGTCATCAAATTAATAAATAGTTGAGACATTGTGCATTGTTACTTATCACCTTATTATTTGAAATGTGCATGGATTTAATTCAATTATTCAACATTCCCTGCTGTTCAGAAAAACCTAGTAATTTTACCGGGTTGGCCCACTCCAAATATTCACCTATCGCTCTTGTAAGTCACATACATTATATAACTGATCAACCCATAAATTACAAACAAAAATGTGAAATAACTGGTCAACCCATAGGTCCCAGGCATACAGCCGGATTGTATGACATCCTCCACACTTGATGTATTTCTACACCAACATAACGAGCATAAATTAGTCAATTAAGTAGAACCACGGAGATATTGAATCTGAAATTTGCTTCGCAATTTACTTTAACATATTTACGGTAAGCATGACCTGAATTGGGCCAGAGGTCAATGTGAAAACGAGGCTGCACCGGAACTGGCTCTTGTGCGTCGTAACTGACACCTTTCGAGGCGTGTCGGTATCGGTGCATTGCTTGACAACACATATCATTTCAGCCAATTAATATTGTCTGATAAAGGCCTTGAAAACTGCGGAATTATCGTGGTGATAAGTTTCGCAATTCACGACATTCCCTTCTACAAACCAGAAAATTTATGTTGAGCGCACCGGAACTGGCGACGTGATAGTATCTGTATTTCAATCAAAAAAAATACCCAGGTTTCATACTGTAAACTATCACAGTTAAAATGGAGTTTTTTGTATGTAAAGGTCATTACCCCTTTGACTTTAAAATTGTTCTCAACAATTTCTCCTAAATTTAAGGTGAACTCTACCCCAAGCAAAAGGAGCAATCTGTGACCAATCATACTTCCATTTCATTTTGTATATTTGATCACCGTTCTTTTAGAAACCGATCCATATAAGTTTTGTTTTATCCAAGTTTATCTTAAACGTGAAAACTTCCCGCAAATATTAGGGATTTCCAGACTTAAACTTTTCTGGGAACAATCACGGAATATCATCGTGTCTTAAATCTGTATTTTGCGCTAAAGAGTTTCCATGTTGTTTTTTATATTTTTATTTCATCGATATGTTTTCTACTCTGAGCAAGACGGCTAGCATTTATGCATTGAGGGAAAATAGATACGGAGAGGATCACTCTGACGACAACCCCAAGACACCATGGAAAAAAGAAATGAACTCATTCACGAACAAGGACGATTGTACGTTCTTATAAGCTATTTCCGTCCGTTTTCGAATAGAATTTCCAAAATAGAAATATTCCCTCGTTTTCTGTATGAAGTTCCAATCGATCGAATCGACGGATTTTGGAAGTCAATCATAAGAATCATTCCCGGAATCTTATTAGTATCGGTATGTTGCATTAAGTTATTTTTCCAATAAATCCCTAAGAAAGTCTTCAGGCTTAAGTTCTACTTCTAACTCGTCAGATAGTTTCTGAGATATTGTGGTACATACAGGTCTTGAACAAACTTTCCAGTCCTATTGAGCTACTACATTGTACAACAACTTTCTATAGAATTGTTTTGTTTCGTTCAAGATGTGCTCATCTGTTCTGAACTATTCACCCGCAGCATTTCAGTTTCTAGTAATGATTTGTTACGGAAATTCCCAATGGTGAGAAAATAGCTGATTGATTCCTCACCCTTGTCAGTCAAACGTATTATTACTCTTGTGAGAATAACGACAACTTTTTTTATATTTTATTGGTGTACTGTATTGTTTGCTGTTATATCTTTGACTGAAGGCCAAGTTCTGTTGCATTATCCGAAGACTTTTCTAAGTTATTTATCTTTCAGGTAACACTTTTTCTATCCGTTCTCTTTTCTGAAGAGACGGGTAAGAGATTCTCTGTTTGTGTGTCCACTTACTCTATTAGTCAGTCATATCTAGCACTGTCTGTCTGTCTGTCTGTCTGTCTAACTTTTGGTTTGTTTAATCTGACATAATTGTACAGATCGAGATTCGGATTTCAGACGATGCAATGTTAATTACCCCATTCTTCAAATAAATTTTAAATCACAGAGATAATATCCTGATTATCAGTGGTATACCCCATAGTGAAAAAAACATGATTTACACTACAATCACCAAGCCGGGGGGAAGGGGGGAGGCGAAATGGCCATCCTACCAAACTTTCTGCGTTATCTACGGAACGACAGAAAATGGAGAGCTGAAACTCCGTGACTTTATAGTTTATCATATTGGGGTCGTATTGAGCCTATTTGCATAACCCCCCGAGCAGCGGATCATGAGAAAATTCAAGATGGCGGCCAGAAAAGTGATGTTTTTGTCATATTTTTCAAAATTACTGCTTTTCCGCGATGAAAAGTGGGCAAAAACTATTTTATCTCACATTACATTGATATTTACTAATTTATCATGCAGTTTTGCGGAGAAATTGCATAATTAAAAAAAATCGAAAAATCTGACTGAAAAATCCACCAAAAAATGTCGTTTATGAAAATTACGTCACTGTGACGTCATCAAGGCGGCCATCTTGGTTTTTTTACATTTTCTGGTAGAGCTTCACCCAAGGGTAGCCCCCTAGCTCAAGGGATAATAATAAAAATAATTAGGGCCCCCCCAGGCCACAACAGGTCCCAAAAAACCCAGGCCAGATATTTGTCAAGCAGTTTTTGTGAAGAAAAAACATAAATAAAAAATTCGAAAAATCGTCCCAAAATGCCTTTTTTGAAAATGATGTCACTGTGACCCGATGAGGGCTACCATCTTGGATATTTTCTAGTAGAGCTTGACGCAATTTTATAGTGTGGTAAGTTTCAGCTCCCTAACTCAAGGGATAAGAATAATATTTATGGGGGAGCCTCCTCCAGGCCTGGACATGTCCCAAATCACCCAGGCCACATAGGGTTAAAAGATCTACATGTATATGAGCCGGAAATAATAAAAAAAAAGTACACCGAACCATCCAGGATAGTACTGATAGGTTGGGATCTTCACAGTACTGACCCATCTGTTTCCCTATGTAATGTACATTGTATCTCAGCCATCTCGTGATTATTATTCTATATTTACCATGAAGATGTTGAGTATTACTTGGTGATATGGCCACTAATCTCGAGTTGAGCGAAATTAGACACAGTTAGAGGCTAGCTTCGATCATATTTCGCCACCAGGGCGTGATATTCATCGAGGAACTTGGGAAACTTGTAGTGAAACAGGCGCTTGCTAGAATTGCCTTGATCAACCAGTTTCTGCAATAATACATGTATATCCTGATTGATTAAACTCCGTATACTTTTTCACGGGATCTAGCAAATTCTACTAGGCGAAATAGAAGATATAACATGTAAGGGGACTGGTGGAATATCAATATCCAGGAAGGGATAGTTAACTGTGCCATATTGTGATCTCTCTTGTCGTAAGGTCAGTACCAGCATGGACTATTTTTCTTTTTCTAAAAAATATAATTCCCCCTCGACTATCGTGGATTTCTGTAAGGCTGCAGTGGTTTTTCTTTGATCGTAGCATATGTGATAATCCTTTATTGCAATTTGCCTATCGTTTTCTCGTCATGCCTATCGTCATACTTGCGTTAAATGGATATTAACCATCTACCATATAATTCGGTGATGATAGACGTCTATCTATCCATTCCTATTTTTTTTTTTTAAATTCCTGTTTAGCATAGATGTTATACTGATGTGCGATGGATTAACCGGGAGAACAGTGACCATGCGTTAGACCTATTCTTGGAGGTAACTGAACTCAAAATGCCAGATGTGGTGTACAAAACTTAACATTTGTCCTGTTATTAGATCAACATGAACTGATCTTATGATTTATCGTCATCATTGATGGTATACTGCATACCCGCGATTTTCCCCAATTTAAATCAACATTAAAAAAAACGAATCGCACTTCGTGTTAGCTTGCTGCAAATATGAAGCACAAATCCCAAAATGATTAACGGTGGCAATTCAATGCAAAGGGATGTCACACGAAAAGACCTTTTCGTGAAACTTATGTCCTCCAAAGTTGGTGTATGAGGGAGTTTCTGTGTTGCAGACAACCTCAAATTAGCATCAGGTCGATCATTCCGATTGATAAATATAATGTTAAGTCTGCCGTTCCGTCCATTGTGAGGCGGTGTATTTAGTATACTTATATAAGTTGTATATTGTTTAATATAATATCTTGTACTGTTTATTTGATTTTGTTTGTTGTGTATTTCGGTATATTAGTTTGTGTTGTGATGTTTCAGTTTGTATGTATTGCCATTAGTCCTTGTAACAACAGTGAGCAATAAATATAATTCTGATTCTAATATTTTCTCCTTGCAAAAGGAAATGGAAAAAATCCCTCACAGCCTCGTTTGGACTGCATGAGATTATTCAAAGGCTGAACGTTTGGTGAATTAGGGAGTGAGTGAGCGAGTGAGTAAATGGGGTTTAACGTCACCCTCAACAACTTCTCAGCTATATCACAACAGGGAACGGAGGAAGCAGGAGGGGTGGAGTACCTACTTGTAACAGAGATGATCTGCTGCTGCCATTTTATAGTTCTGTGTCATGACACGACACCCCACCCAGTCACATTATACTGACACCGAGCGAACCAGTCCTTGTCCTATCCTCATAATGCTAAGTTCCATTTTTCAAGTCTTTGGTATGACGCGGCCAGGGATTGAACCCAGTATACCTACCACTTACGAGGCCAATGTTCTCACCATTAGGCCACCGCAGTGCGGTTCGCTTGGTGAATCAGAAGGAACGCGCGTTGAATGACTAGGGATTTTTTCTGCATAAACTCGAATTCAGAAAAGATCAGTTATACATCTGCCAGTATGGGAGCACAATTTGATGTAACTGTCCTTGGAATAGCAGGAATTATTTCTGAATATTAGTCGCTACAAATACAAAAGCTTTCAAATATGTGTGACGTGGTTGAGATACACCTTAACATCACGTGTGGACACGTCACATGATATGCCTCTGCAGCTACATCTGCCCCCTCTATGGGAACGAATTGGAAGGCCTGTCCCACTAGATCCCGATAATGTATCAAACTTTAAATCAGTAAACAGACTGAAATAACTGCGCAGCTTTCCCAATTCAGCTTTCATCATAAAACTATGAACAGACTTCGTCCAGATCTATTTCAAAATCTATCTCAATAGATAAACAGATTGGAATGTTTAGCTCACTAAACCACAAACACATTGATGCCCGCGTTTACTTAAGACAATGAACACGTTGGGACATTCCCTACACAAAATCCCTGGTAATTTCCTTCCACATTGAATACTGACTAAAAAAAGTTTGCCCAACAAATTCCCCAAAAGAATCTATAAATATAACTAATTTGAAAATTGTTGAGAATTTAAGCTCCTTACATTCCTTACATAATTCCCACATTTATCTTAAATTTTTGCCGCATTGGAAAATTTCCCCTACATGATCAGTCCAGGAAAGAACGAAAGTGACCAGCCCAATACTATCAACAATAGAAAACACAATTTCACTAACATATCCAAACTGCTGTGGATAACAGTAACGCATATCTAAAAATGAGTGTGTTAGATATTAAAAACAGTAACAATGAACAAAAATTGATTGAAAGTTATCTCCCTTCGTTAAAATTTACGATGGAGTGATTTCGACCACCTTTCCGATTTTTTCTCAAACGAAGAAGGTCGACACTTAACCCTATCTGGCCTGGGCGATTTGGGAACTGTTCAAGCCTGGGGGGAGACATTTCGGACCCCCTAAATACTTTTCTTATCCCTTAAGCTAAGGAGCTGCAACTTAAATCAGTAAATAACAATTTTATGTGGAGCAATATAGTTTTGCCCTCTTTTCCCATCCTCGCTTAAAGAGTACGCTTGGGCACTGTATCTTGTTCAGCTGTAAAGCAACATCCCATTCTCGTCTCGCGAGACTCCCTACTGCGAGAAAGAGTCTCACGCGTAAATGGGAGCCATCCCCCCAAAATTTGGGGGGTGAGTAGGCGGCGTATGATTATCTGGCTTGTCACTGACCTGCTGACTCCGCCGAGTTAGAAGCGAATTGCTAAACATAACGTGGGCTATATAATTGGGAAATGACTCTTTCCGTTTCGGAGCATATCAATCGCGAACAAATTATTGTCGGTATGTATACTTGGCCGTGAAAGCGAGTTATCTAATACAGGAAGTAGTTCGCGGGTAGACACGGCTCGCTTTGAGAATGATGTCATGCTGCCTCGCTTTGAGATTGGAGATTCAAAAATGTCACCAGTTTACATGAGAGTCGCTTTGGTCTCCCGCGGGTAGACACGGCTCTCTTTGAGAATGGCAACATCCTGCATATATTGACCAATCATATCACTTGTTTATCGCGCCCATGGCGACAGTGACGATCTTCGAAAACACCATAGCTTGTGGGATATACCCGGTGGCAGATGAGCACGCACATTTTCAACAACCATGAACATTAATAAATATAAAGGAAACCTAGATTAAAACAAAATCTATTTGAAGAAAAAATAAACCCATTCATCTACCATCAAACATCCAACAAGCCAGGCAAATGTAAGAAAAACTGAAAATTTAAAGGCGGTCCGCGATGTCAGGGTATCTGACCTCACCTTCCCACTGAAGGACTTGAATTGGGTGAAATAACGCACGGATTTCTATAAAATTTCACTGGTCTATCCATTATTATTTTATTGTTATGCATGCTTGGATTAAACATTTTACATTCGGTATCAGCGAATAGTTTAGCATAGAAAGTAAAACCCTAACGTATTTTACCATCAGTGCAGTTTTTCTAGGTCACTTAAGGATGTCCGCTGGTGGTAAATCAAAGTAATTAACTTTTTGAATAATGTGTGTTGTTGCATTCATAATTGTGTAATATGAGGAAAAACAAAGAAAAAAATATAGGTTGGTGTGCATTTTTTAGCTGTAGGCAACATTAAGTGAACTGCCCTATGCTCAATTTGATAACCTAGAAAGCATAGGGAATAGCCCTAGTTTTGAAGCATATTCATGAAAAATTCATATAAATAGTATTTAACTTTTTCTTATATTCTAACTGTTTGCAGATAATCACAATGTCTATCAAAATTTAGCAAATTGGATGGATGTTGCTGTGCAAAATTCTCGGCTAGAAGGCTTTTAAAGGAAATCCCCATCTCTTAACCTAGGGAAGGGAGATAACCCAACAGAAAAACAGGCAAAATGGCTGCCAAAGTCAAAAACCACTAGCGGACATCCTTAACTGGAATGTTGGCGGAACGCGGTCTGCTATGCAAGATGGTCAAGGGTTCGCCTTTGGCGCACAAATAGAAACCTTGACGCTGTGAAGATGTCTTTTCCTGGTAACAAGCAGGAATTTTGAAGAAAATGACGAAAACATTACTATTCTGGTACCCCACATGACAGCCATTTTGAATTTTCCGATGATCCGCTGCTTGTGGGTTAAGCAAATAGGCTCAAAATGACCCCAATATGATATTCTACAAAGTTTAGGAGTGTCAGCTCTCAGTTTTTTCGTTGCGGAAACAGGGCAGAAAATTTGGTAACCCCCCCCCCCGCCCCGGGTCTGCTAGGGTTAAAAAACGCTAACACACCATTCCAGAGATAAATAGGATCAAATGACCTGAATAGGATATTCTACAAAGTTTCGGAGTGTCCGCTCTCAGGTTTTTGTCGTTGCGGAAACCGGGCAGAACATTTGGCAGAAATTTTTAAAAATCATGACCAATCGTGACCAAAGTGATTAACACCCTCTCCAGGCACACGTTGCAAATTAGCAACAGCTTATTAGCCAATCAGCTATTTATCCATGAATATGGTTTTTCATGTTATATGTATTTAGGTAACACTGAAGGACACTGTTGCACTTTTGCAACCTAGAGTTCATACCCAGCTCACCAGGTGGCGTAGTTAGCATCCTTTCAATATGGCAGCTTCCATGTGAGAAGAAATCTGGTTGTGCACTTGCCGAATTAAGGTAAATATCACAAGAACCCTCTGTCATAATCAATATTGTACCGCATAGGTAATAAGAGGAATTAGTATAGATACAGTAGATGCTGTATAATAAGTAAAATTGTTCATAGTTATTTTCCCAGAAATTGTTTTTTTCTGTTGTTGCGAATTTGCAACGTTTGACCTCAGGTGTCCTATTTGTGTTGATGTAGTTGTTGCATATTTGCAACATTTGCCCAGTTGTACGGACTGAAATTTTTTTGATTTCTTTGAACAAACATATTATAAATGTATATTTCTTTTCTCCGTGTTCTATTTATTACTTTGGGGTATTTTGGCATTACATAAGCTTCAAATAGAGATGTTTCGCCACATTACTGCTGAAGAAGTTATCTTATGAATTATGAATGCTCATATATAAATGAAACAACCCTGGTCTCATTGTAAAACATCAAATACATAAATAAAGGAAAAAAATAAAATAAATAAATTAGAACAATTAGCAAATCAGCCAAAAAAGCTTTGATTACTTTATCTATACATTAGTTTATGTCCATTTTATGTGGTGCCAAAAAGGTGAATCATCCTAACCCTAACTGCTGTAAAGGGAGATTTTGATCCCACACAACACGAATTTCAGACCTGTTTCGTCTTTATAGCAACTTTCATATCAAATGACTTATTTATAAAGACATAGAAAACTGTATTTTTCATTTTTGGAGATCATTAAAACTTGCTCCCTTTGATGTATAGCTGACCTTTATGGCTAACGTTGCAAATTTGCAACGTTCCCAGAATCCTTTGCGGGCAGCAGGTGAAAAAAAAAATTGTGAAATTGATTATATTTGGCCAAGGGGATCATTTTCTCATAATATCAGATTTTTTCTTTCCGGTAGAATTAATTCTGCCCTGAGAGGGTAACAACATGCATGAACACGGTTGGAGGATTGTTATTGTTATTGTCTGCGGCTACCAAACAGTCGAAGTGGGCATTTCTTTACTCAATTTGGTAACGCTCTTGAATTTCGTGCTAGACTGGACTGCTAATATAGAATCTTTATGACCCCGCTGCCGCAAACAAACCCTGCATTAAAAAACCCAGGTGAAAATCCCAAATTTTATCAATCGACCAGCATGAACCACATACTATCCCTACACAACCCCCACACTCAAACATGTACGGGTACCTTAATCAAAGAATATTGTGACTGTGATCTGGCAATGTGTCTGAGGTTGTCATACGTCGATAGAACACAGATCCCCTTTCGCGCTCGACCTCGGTCCGTTGACCGGCCACGTGTTTGTTTGTTTGTTTCTTTGTTGTTGATTTTTTTTAAGTATTGGCACATGCACACGAGATTTAATTCTTTAATTTACATGTGAATATAAAAAAAATACAGAAAAGCTGTCTCTCAGAGCATCCACATATCTTAAAGTCGTATTTGCCTTTAAATTTGCACAGTTTGAGTATTGATGCTAATACTTGACGCTAATAATTTTATAATGACAATTGATACACACATACGTAAAATTGTGCTTGAATTGAATTTTATTCGGATCCATGATATTCTGAAAAATTTATATGTCATCTTAATAATTATACTCAGTAGAGTGCGCGTTATACCAGAGTACAGGTACCTACGTACGGTTATACCAGAGTACAGATACCTACGTACGGTCACCCAGGCGCTTCTATCTCCAGATGACATCATCTCTGTGAATGGCACAAGTTCCTAATTTATAAAATTGAGCAGGTACTGTAATAATAGAAGGCAACAGTTCCTTCAGAATAAAAACGAGAATATATGCTTCGCTTAACAAGGAAATGGCAGGACTGAATTGTCAGCGATATATTTGTTCTTGTGCGAAGTTTGAATGATTTTGTGCACGGGAGAAAATTATTGCTGTGCATATGTCATTCATGTGTTAACCAGTCTCTTCTCTGTATACAGTGTTGCCGCTGCATTCAGTCTTTTCTCAACGGAATCCTGAAAAAGTTGGTGCAGAGATTCCCTCTGTACGGTTGGATCATTGCCACTCTCTAGGATGTCGAGAGCTTGTCTTTTCTCCATGGCAGGGAGCAGACTGAGGGTTGCCTTGGCCGATAGTACAGCAGACACGTGCTTCCGTAAGCCAGAATTGAGTCGCGAAAAGGTTTTGCTCCTCTTATATCCAGCAGGGGCAGATTTTGGTCGAGTGTGACCGAAAACAATCTTGCTGTCGCATGATTGTTTGTTAGCCCGTGCAACTGATAAGGCTTTATCCACACAAGACCTTATAGGAACGACACCATGGACAGCGGGCACCACAGGTTCTCGACACGGCGTTACACAGCAACGTCTTTGAAATACCACAGAATCCTGGTTTGAAGCTCTTTCTCGTTTGGATTCTTCGCCATCTGGAAAATAGTGAGAGAAATCTTCTTCAGTGTTTCTTTGGGATCTGTATCCTATAGCCAGTCTGTAGTCATCAATAGTTATGACGTTAAGTAGATCATTTGAAGACGATCTCACGCACACAGTATCAGTCTTCGGATGTGACATCTTCACGATACCTCTGCAGGAGAGATCAACGGCGGATATTGTTGAAGGGAAGTTACTCTGTTCCGGCTTTCCTTCCTCAAGAGTATTTCCCCTTGAGCTTTCTACTGGTTTCTGTGAAGGGCACTGACAAGCCACGGAGCTTGTCGACGACGAACTTTCACTATTTACATAGCCTTTCCCCGCTTTCACAGGAACCATTCGAGCGCGTTCATTCTTCAATTGTTTGAAATCGCGCTCAGTCGATATTCCACATGGATGTTTTATTTCAGCCCGAGGCCCAGGATAATGGAATGACATATTTACGAGATTTTTGGATAGTAATGCCACATTTCCCGCTAGATTGTGATTTGTCTCAGAAGCTGAAATACATTCTGACAATTCTGCCTTTGCTGGATTTACTTTTAGTTTCACTCTCTGCTTGATCAGTTGGGATAAATATTTGTAGACCCCGCTGGGCTTGTTCCCGTCTGTATGAACCTTTCTTTCAGACTGATTCTGAACGATACGCACTTTCACATTTGGCCTCTTGAAGATTTTGTTCACTTCTTCTTGCCACTTATCGATTTTCAAGGTTTTCTGATAGGGAAGTTTCACCTCTGGAACCTTCAATGATTTGTCCCTATCACTGTTTCTACTATCTCCCCTGGTTGGTTGGTAACTGGGTTTGTGCACTCCCGAAGCAGAATACTTCAGCATGGCTGAATGCATGGTTCTGGTTGTATAGTTTCGGTTTTAACCTCCAAGGAACCACCGGTTGTAGATGAACTCACTGGAAACTAGTTCGTTTATCTGTATGTCAATAGAGACATTGTATATAAAATTTTAATATAAAAGTAACTAGCCCACAATTTACATAGATAATTAGATTTGAATTTGGAGAAACTTCACAAATTGTCAATAGCTTTAGCTCTATATTTACTGTAGTATTATACTGTAACAGACACGGATCCCCTTATACTCTCAGGTTTGATGGCCATAATTGGGAACTCGTTAGATGGGAGACCAGGTCTCAAGGTGTAATCGATTTCAGCACTCTTAAAACGAAAATGATACATTTAACCTTATAATTATCCGAGGAGTGACAACATTATCTAATGGGTTATATTTGTAACACTCTCAGAAAGTGTTGAAAAGGTGTTATATCCGACATTATATACATGTATTAGGGGCAGCATAACACTTCATAATGCTGAATTTCAATCGTAAAGTGTTGTATTGCTTTATTTCAACACTTTCTGAGAGTGTTACTTATATAATGTTGTCACCCCTCGGACATCTATAATGTTAAATACAACACTTTCATTTTAACACTCTCTGGGAGTGTTAACGAATTGCATAACGGTCACAGACGTTTATTTGATAAAAAAAATCATTGCATTTTTATATACTTCTACGTTTTTATTGTTATTATACATTTGTTTGTCGGTCAATAGCTCGTTCAGAGCTAATGTTTTCTGGTTTGTATATTATACCGACGCTAAATGAAGTTTCTTACTCTTACTCTTACGCTCAAGGGTTATTAATCAGACGTCCTCTCTATTGACATGTAAAATATGAATAACAGTTCTCGAAATAATTTTATTATGAAAGGTTCACTGTTTAAAAATGAATAAATATTGGAATCAAAATGGATAGGATCAAGTTCACACGGTGGATACATGTGTTCCAAGGTTTAAATATCATTAGATAATTCTCTCGAGTTCTCGTGAGGCCGATGTTAAATTTATCACAATAAAAATTCAGACATACATTAAAGGTAGACATAGGGCCTAACTGCTTTCAATTTTCAAACTGTACATAGGACTATCTATTTAACTGATAAAGTGAGAAACATTTGAAATACTTACATAGTAATACTGTTACTCTGTTTTGAAAACTTCTCCTCAGTGGTTCACTCCACGCTGAATTTGGCTGATATGTTATTAGAAGCAAAATAACAGCCGTAGATTTACGTGCGTAAGCTGTACTGACTTGCCGCTCTCACTAATGTACTTATTTGGCGATGCCAGTTTAGTGTTAATCCCAACCAGTGGACATGAGCAAACAAGAAAACGGCTACCTAATCTGGTAACATGATCGTCAAATTTCTTAACTCAATACAGAACGAGCAGCTTAACTCAACACGAAAAGCCGATTAACTTAAAAGGCTACGATGAATTTGAACAGAAGAATAACCATTCAACTATGCGACGAATTCGTATGTAACCACCAGATGATTGAGTATAAGTAGATGGGTAGGACATTATACAGCACGATGTTCTAACTGGAGTAAACTTAAAAAGTGTATAAAATATAGAATTGACATAAATTAGTGTAATCTGTTTTCCATTATGTTATAATAAATCTAAATTAATACTTTCTTCTCAACATAAATATTTAGCCTCGAAGGGGATTTTAATCTTGGATTATTCTCATATATTTACAACCCACACACGATAGGTACGCAACCCTCCCACACTTTTCATTTATGAACGTCCCGATAAATCGGTAAAGAGTGAACATGCCGTGGCCTAATATTATTCCGGAGATTTTTTCCTCCAACCATTGCTTATAGCGCGTGAAATTGGTTGTTATATTAGTTGTATAATGTGTAGGAGGAGAGGTGTCATTGAAGTAAGGAATTAATCAGATTGTGGAGTAAACAATTCAGAGTCTAACAATGACTGGAAGGGCAATAACTCCTCTCGACATACAGATCTGGCTCTTTCCGAGACCAGAGCTAATTCCATCCTTATCAGAAGTTAATCGGGTTTTATCGATTTGTGTTCTTTTCAGCTTGCCAAGTTATTGTTCAGTAAGGGAGATTCAGTCCAACGAACGATGAAGACGATAAGAGTCATACAAGACATTATCAATGGCATCTAGTTTTTCGTAAAACTTTCTCAACTCTATCTGGGCTGGGCAATTTGGGCTATACCACAGAAGAGGCCGGGCATAGTGCCTCGTGCAGGTCTGGCAGGTTCAAGTAACCATGTAGACATTGAACCAAACAGTATTGGATGCGCTGTACAAAGCAATCCTGGATATATGCAACCAGGAAATTCTGAAAAGCTTGTATCAAGCAAACATGGGTACATACAATCAAGTCATGTCGTATCAAGTAAGCATGAACACATGCAATCAAGTTATATCGTATCAAGCAAACATGAATACATGCAATCTATTTATCTTATATCAATCGAACATGAATTCATGAATGTGCTATCGTGGTTGTACCAACATAAGAATCAATAACACAGCTGATTTGAAGCCATAATTTAACCCGACAGGGGGCGCTTCTAATTACCACAAAGATGTCTAGCATTACACTCCAAAAGTATTAGTGTTACAATATCAGAAATTTCGCGATATTACACATGCAATCAAGTGTTCTTGTATCAAGCAAGCATGAATACATACAATCAAGTTATCTTGAAGACAGTCAAGCTAATAATACTAAACACAGGTAATCAAACGAACACGAAAACATAAGGAGTGATTCTGTAGACATTTCAATGTGTAATCCTGAAGATAAGATGAGCAATCGCGAAGGCGTACATTGTATGTACAACCAAGCAAACTAGAACACACAAACACACACACTAAGGCATTCAAAAGGCAAGCAATCTCTGAGACTTTTTGCCAGGATATGAAGTGATTGTGTAGTTCAAAGAGGCCAACATGAGTATATCTGATGGTATAGTCCTTTGACATCATACTGCAGACATGCAACCAACCAAACAAGTCAAGAAACAAATTATTTTTCAAAGAACGATCAAACCTTTTTAAGTATGGTTTTCAAACTTGGTAGCAAGAATCCGTTCAGCAAACGATTCCAAAAAACAGAATATATCCCAGTGACAGTATATATGTTACAGTCCATTAGAACCATGTGAGCATAGTAAATACACGGCCCCCAGTCCAAGTTCAGCAAGAGTAGACACACACTGAAATGATATAAGATTCGACACCCAAAAGCCCGCGAACGTCCACAAAGATGATTCTGTCAACGATTACTATACCATGTTTATACGACATTGTCATCACCCAATGCCATGTACACTCATATAATCCTCAATAACAATTATTGATGTATAAGCCGTTTTCTGGAGTCAATCCGTATTATGAAAAACATAATCATACTTTGAATATGTTTCAAGGGACATGTGATTTGTTCTTTTATATATTCTGGGTGTAATTCATACTATTTCAGAAAAAAACTGAAAGGGGGTTGTAAAACGACTTGAAGAACACTATTCACGGGGAACAAATTATAATATCGTCAGCACTTATGAACATTCCAGGTTTACTGACTCTTCATGGCTTGGCTGAAAGTGGTGATAACGCGTTCTAATCTAGTGTGTAAAAAGACTGTTTTAACAAAAAGTAACACAACTGACAGACCAATTAACTGGTCTGTGCTATTGCTCAAAGAAGCCCTGGCTATAAAGTCTACCCAACTAGATCTGAACTTCGGTCATTGGGCCTTGAAACTTGTGATTAATATTTTCAATTAAACAATATTAAATGCCTCATTAGCCCGCCAGTGAACAGTTTTTTTGTTCGATGTATGTTGCTAGACTTGTTTGTGGTGAACTCTAACTCACAATACAGTATATATACGTAAACGCAACTTTGTTAATGACATTGAAAATGACCTTGAATATGGTCGCAGTGTAGACCGTTCACAAAGTCATTTGTCCGGGTTCCTCCGCTCTTACTTTTAATATCGAGACATGCAACTCAAAGTCTTAAGAGAAATAATCGAACCGTTCTGAATAGCAAGTCGTACTATTAAACGTAACGTAATTAAAATGCGATGGCACAATGGTACGATGGTACGATGGCACGATGGTAAGATGCGATGCTTAAACTGCCTCGAGCCCTGGATTCAGAATTATATTGAAATACAAAGCGTACTCGATAAAGTTGTCTCGGAGAACCAGTTTCCCTGTAAATGTTTTGTAACTCTGATTTGAAATCGTCACATACTTTACATAATCTAGTACATACCACTAGTCGAGAAATGTATGCGCTATACACAGAACTGTCTGGAATAATCTACTTTCCATAGCAGGATAGTTGACAATTTCGAAATTTAAATCGTCTCTGTTGTAGAGAGTAAGCCCTTCATTCTGATAAAGGAATAGATCTAAATATTATGTTCTATTTCAACTTCAGGGATTCTCCTACAAATCCAAAGATAATAATTTATATCATTCATGACGCCGTCTACGGAGTAATTATCCAAAGCAAGGACGTCGTTTATATCACGTTTCTTTGATATTTCAATATTTTTAGCCCACCATCACCAGATGGTGGGCTGTTCAAATCACTTTTCGTCCGTGGTCCGTCGTCCGTCAGTCCGTGGTCCGTCGTCCGTCAGTCCGCCAGTCAGTCCGTCCGTCAGTCCGTCCGTCCGTAAACAATTCTTGTTATCGCGATTTCTCAGGAACTACTGCATGGATCTTTCTCAAATTTGGTACACAGGTTCCCCTTGGGGTCTAGTTGTGCAAGATACCTTTTTCTGGTCCGATTCGAAAATCCAATATGGCCACCAGGCAGCCATCTTGGATTTCCCCATGAAACCTTGTTATCGCGATTTCTCAGGAACTACTGCATGGATCTTTCTCAAATTTGGTACACAGGTTCCCCTTGGGGTCTAGCTGTGCAAGATACCTTTTTTGGTCCGATTCGAAAATCCAATATGGCCACAAGGCGGCCATCTTGGATTTCCCCATGAAACCTTGTTATCGCGATTTCTCGGGAACTGCTGCATGGATCTTTCTCAAATTCGGTACACGGGTTCCCCTTGGGGTCTAGTTGTGCAAGATACCTTTTCTGATACGATTCGAAAATCCAATATGGCCACCAGGCAGCCATCTTGGATTTCCCCATGAAACCTTGTTATCGCGATTTCTCGGGAACTATTGCCTGGATCTTTCTCAAATTTGGTACACAGGTTCCCCTTGGGGTCTAGTTGTGCAAGATACCTTTTTGTCCCGATTCGAAAATCCAATATGGCCACAAGGCGGCCATCTTGGATTTCCCCATAAAACCTTGTTATCGCGATTTCTCGGGAACTACTGCATGGATCTTTCTCAAATTCGGTACACGGGTTCCCCTTGGGGTCTAGTTGTGCACGATACCTTTTCTGGTCCGATTCGAAAATCCAATATGGCCACAAGGCGGCCATTTTGGATTTCCCCATGAAACCTTGTTATCGCGATTTCTCAGGAACTACTGCATGGATCTTTCTCAAATTTGGCACACAGGTTTCCCTTGGGGTCTAGTTGTGCAAGATACCTTTTCTGGTCCGATTCGAAAATCCAATATGGCCACCAGGCAGCCATCTTGGATTTCCTCCATGAAACTTTATTGTCATTTCTGAGGAAGTATTGCATCGATCTTTCTCAAATTTGGTACACAGGTTCCCCTTAGGATCTAGCTGTGCAAGATACCTTTTTCGGTCGGAATCAAAAATCCAATATGGCCACCAGGCGGCCATCTTAGATTTTCCCATGAAACTTTGTTATCGTGATTTCTCAGGAAGTATTGCATGGATCTTTCTCAAATTCGGTACACAGTTTCCCCTTGAGGTCTAGTTGTGCAAGATACCTTTTCTGGTCCGATTCGAAAATCCAATATGGCCATAACGCGGCCATCTTGGATTTCCCCATGAAACCTTGTTATCGTGATTTCTCGGGAACTACTGCATGGATCTTTCTCAAATTTGGTACACAGGTTCCCCTTGGGGTCTAGTTGTGTAAGATACCTTTTCTTTTCCGATTCGAAAATGCAATATGGCCATAAGGCGGCCATCTTGGATTTCCCCATGAAACCTTGTTATCGTGATTTCTCGGGAACTACTGCATGGATCTTTCTCAAATTTGGTTCACAGGTTTCCCTTGGGGTCTAGTTGTGCAAGATGCATTTCCTGGTCCGATTCCGAAATCCAATATGGCCACAAGGCGGCCATCTTGGATTTCTCCATGAACCCTTGTTATTGCTATTTATTGGGAACTACTGCATGGATCTTTCTGAAATTTTGTACACAGGTCCCACATGGGGCCTAGTTGTGCAAGATACGTTTTTTGGTCCGATTCGAAAATCCAAGTTACGCTTCAAATTAATACGGTATTTCCGAGTTGTGACGTTGCATCACACGAGTCGGCGGATCAAACAGTGGGACATATTCTATATATTGACTATAGAGAATATCCATAACTTCACCTTCCATATCAAGAGGTTCAAATAATTTGGGATTAAAATGTATTTCTTAAAATTTTAAATCAGTTTTCTTTAGTCCAGTGAATTGCCTCACTGTTTCGTCTGCCGACGGGTCGGCTACATGAAGGGACGTCACTCTTGTGACACAACGTTACAACTCGACAACTGTAGACTACTGCGTGTTTCGATCCAAGGGAGATAATCAGGATTCAGACACTTTCAAAGTTTCAACATTACTGCGCGGATCCCTTCAGTATTAAGTATTGTACCGTCTTACTATTTTCGAGCATGGTATCTTATAAGAGATATCTCAAACTAGCCTAAATTTTTCGATCTTTTTCACTCAGATTAGAAATTCTGTAAACAAAATTACAAATCAATCGTTTGTTCTTAGTAACATTGGACAAAAAGATCCTCTTGTCATTAGCTTACAATTATCGGACAATGGTGGGCGCCAAGATCCTTCAGAATCTCTCGTCTTCTTTTGTTTTTGTCTCTGACCTTATTGGTAAAAGAACCTATATGATGCTGCCAAAACCGGTGTAGAATTTGTACCCATTGGAATTTTTATATGCTATTGACACGAAGAGATGCCACCAACTAATTCTGAAGAGACAATACCAAGTGATGGTGACAATCAAGCCCTCTTGCCGCCGCACATAGAAGACGCTCGACCAAGCAACCATGGAGATATACAATCAAGTAATCCTGAACACATGAAACCCGGCGATACTGAAGAGATGCCAACAAACATCTTGAAGAAAAGCAATAAAACATTTGTTAAAACATGAAACCAGGCCGTTCCGTGCCGTTCATAAAGCGAATTTTCTAATCGTTTCCAGACGTCTACAATGCATCATTGCCGAACTATGATGTCAGGGCTCATATTATCAGATCAATGTGAATTTGGTGACTGCCCGGCCCCTATTAAACGCAACATAACAACGATGAGCCAGAATAGACACACATTACAATGGTAAGCGACAGATCCAACATTAGAAATTACAACACATATAAGGGAAGTGGGAAGAGGTGCCGGCATACCGACTGCGTCACATGACTTCACAGAATAGTCGCAGACGTCCACAAACATGTCTCTGTCAACGAACACACATTGCCAAATATTCTGTCATGGATAAAACTAGGAGAGAGACAACCAAAATATTCTGAACGCTTGGGACAACACCCTGTAAGAGGCATCAATAAAGGCATGCTACCAACTAAACCAGAAGACATATACAAGCAATCCTCAAAGTATACAACCAATCAGTCTTTTTAAGAAATAAAGCCGTCAAAAAATACCGTCGTACTAACAAGCAATCACATGACCTCACATGCCCGTATCCGGAGTGCATTCCTTCCAAACACTGTCTCGTTGACATTCAACTAACCCCAGTCCTTACGACGTACAGTTAGACAAACCTGTAATCATAGTCAAGAAATTCCGAAGACGAACATCGAAATAACCCTGGCGATATACATCCAAACAGACCGGAAGCCATACAACCCACCGATGCACAATGCATCCAGCCTTAAAAACAAGCTTCGTGAAAACCATGCAATCCTAAAGACATACAACCAAATAACTGTGAATATGTGCAACTTGGAAAAGCTGGTTACACAACGGCAAGCAATTTTGAAGATTTACAGCCCAATCCTAGCATACAGCCAACCCATCTGTAAGAGAGACTCGAGTCTAAGTCTGAGTCTGTAACCTGCCAGATCTCTGGCGCTATACTTTATATATGTAATTTATTGTATGTTGTATATAACATATGTCACAACGGATATTCAATTTTGAGCCGTCGCCCACAAAAGAATTTCAGCTTTAATAATCCAAGGATGACCGAAGGCGCTACGTTTGGTAACTAATGTTTAATTCTGCTAAACACGAGGCTAAGTGCCGTTTGGATATCACGCGTTTTACATCTCCATGGTGCTGCATTGGACAGTCACAAGATGACAGGGATAAGGTACTTATGTAAAGAACATCGTGATATCTTGCTGTCATCATTGAAACCTGTTGAGTTGACCACTTCTCTCTTGCAGGAAATAATCCGTGTATTTTTAATTTTCATTTCATGCCTATTTGGAATTGATGCTAGAGGTCGTACGAAAAAAGATCCTTCGATTATTGACGCGAAAATTCTTTTGTGGACGACGGCTCAATATTGAATTTCAGATCTGACGCATATTATCTATATACAACATTCAATACATTACATATATAAACATAAGCTAGTTTCTTGAAAGAGAGAAGTATTCATCAGTTTCAATAGCCATGTTCTGTCCAAATAATCAAGCAATCTTGCAATCAAACAATCATGAAGACATACGTGATAAGTGCAAATCTAAGATCCATTGTATTTTTACCGAATATCTGAACCAAAGACTCATCCGATCATCATGTAATTGCTATATTTTGTGTCGAGATTAACGTTAACCCTATCTGGCTTGGCTTTTTGGGAACTGGCCGGGAGGGGGGTAAAATGCTGCCCCCCCCCGCCTCCCTAATTTTTTTTTCTGAGCGCTTGAGCTAGGGGGCTGAAACTTACCACACTATACCCTTGGATCAAGCTCTACCAGAAAATGTTAAAAAATCCAAGTCGGTCGGATTTTCCGAATTTTTTATCTGTGCAATTTTTCCGCAAAAACTGCATGATAAATTAGAAAATATTAATGGGGTGTGATATAAAATAGTGTTTGCCCACTTGCGGAAAAGCAGAAATTTTGAAGAAATATGACAAAAATATCACTTTTCTGGTATCCCACGTGGCCGCCATCTTGAATTTACCCATGATCCCTTGCTCGGTGGGTTATGCAAATAGGCTCAAAATGATCCCAATATGATAAACTATAAAGTCAAGGAGTTTCAGCTCTCTATTTTTTGTCGTTCTGGAGATAGCGCAGAAAGTTTGGTAGGGGGGCCATTTTTCCTCCCCCCCCCGGTCAGGTAGGGTTAAACCAACCATATAATTTATTTCACATTTGATTTGACCTTTTCAAAATATATTGACCTTTCGTTGCTGATGATAAAAGTAGGCCTAATTTACCTAGCTCCCATGACCACCATCGATTTTTATTAAAAACTGGATTTTTTTTTGGTTGCTCATAACGTTTGACATAAATACAAGCGTCTAGAACGTCATTCAATATTCAGCCGTCGTCCATTAAAGAATTTTCGCGTCCATAATCCAAAGACATATTTAGCACCAAATAAAAAACAGTCATATTCTATATAAAAGAAGGCTAGTTTCCTGCAAGAGACAAGCGGTCAACAATTTTCAATGATCCCGTCAAAATGTCATGATGTTCCAATAATATCAAATCCGTATCGCTGTTCAGTATTCTTTATCGATATGATTTTCGTTGTAAAGTCTTTATCTGGAGAATGATGTATCTCAGTCGCCATTTGAGTATTCGGTTGAGTATTTGGATCCCATTGCCGTATTGGTGAACTGGAAGAATAGTAACATTTTTTTTACATGGCATAACTTCAAAGGGAGAATCAATAACGTAAGTTTAACAAACGCCTCTCGCCGTCGGAAAAACATAATTTGTTGCCTGGTTTTCCAGTCGACTCTCGCCGTCTTCAAGACCCTTCACTTCTGGCTGCGGATACAAGACGAGTGTTTAACAGCGATTGAGTTTCCCAGTGCCGGAGGGTCCTCATCTTGCCGGCTATCTTCCTATTCCCAGTGCAGCGCGGGGATTAACATGTTAAGTACGCCGAGATTCCTCGACACTATCTCAAACGGTTGTCAAGTTTGTCTAGCGAATTGGGAGAAACACGTGATTCTCTTTCGCTCAATTGTCCTTAACCGCTCAAAGAGTATTGAGGTTGGAGGGAAATTTATGCCACCCTATTTATATATCCATAAATAATACTATAGGAAGTAGTTTCGCCGTACACTGTCAGTATAACCAATCGAGATACGACAAACAATGTGTACAGTTCTTGTTAGTAATTCAGCTGGTCCTTTCTTAGCTAAATTCTTCATTGAATGTTGTAAAGAAAGAAGGAACAATTATATCAGTACCACCGACGTGCAGCTGGTGCGTAAGAAATGCACATGGGTTTCTATTTGCACACATCGTGTTCAATTTGTTTCTGTGCGAGAACATAATCATGTTTTATTGATTTTGTTTGCAGAGACCACTAAATATATTCATCAGCTATTCTTCCATCTCCAGTGACTAGGCTAATAAATTGAAATCCTTCCAGACTAGCGGGTGGGTGATATATCCAACATCGTTTGGGGTCTCATATAAAACTGTTTTGAGATTTTATCCCTAGCATTTCACACCCCCCCCCCTCCCCCAGGCCAGGATAGGCCCGAAAAAGCCCAGGCCAGATAGGGTTAATCTTTTAATATTTTTTTACATAATCGAACGTAGCCATTCTTTTGAAACATGGGTTAACGTCTCTTTTGGAAAGGATCTTCAAGTTCCATGGAATATGATTGTACACATCCAGCTTGTCGCCTCAAAATTTGAGCAAATTTTTACCATGTAATGCTTTCTTCGAGTGCAGTGGGTTTGCGTCCCACCTAGGTATCATTGCTAGATCCGGTGTTAATTGTTCTCTTGCAAGAAACAAGCTGGTGTTCATATACAATGTATATGTTTATGCTTGCTTGGAGTCTGGTGCTGATATTGTATTTTGAATGATGTTTTTCCATTATGGACGAGGAAATTCTCCATGTCGGACATGACGAGCGTATTCGAATAGAAAATACATCTTGGGGTGAACTGGTCTTCCCACTAGGCCAATCTGGATATATTTTTTTTCTTTTTTCATTAGATGATTATTTGATAGTATTGAGAAGGGAAGATGTTCGGCTAGATAAGAAATGGATCTGTTTGTGCCTCGATACATGTACTCATACACCGCCCAGCATCTTGTCTGTGGATTAAATCAGAGGGGAAACATACTCATTGCTAATTTTATCAACATTTCTACACGAACTCCTAGAATAAAACTGGAATCGATGGAATTCGCTGAAATATACTGGCTATAAATTTCCGGTAATAATTAATCTATCTATAAATTTAGAACAAGCAGAGAAAGGAAAGTGTGTTCGATTACAAGTGTAAAATACCGGTTTATTCATATTTACAATCACCATGAACCAGTGCGTACAGTTACAATTACATCGATATAAGATATAATATCAACAATTTTATATGGCGCTGTTTGTCTTAGCGTGTCACATATCAAGACGCCGAAACCTTCCAGATAAATATTTCACAGTAAATCGAACAAGTAAACTTAACCAGCTATTAACATTATAATGGTACAGATGCTGCGCTGGTGTGAAATTCCCAGCTATTTTCATCACGATATCTTGGTTTGTCCAATCGTGCATGATGATCGAATATCGCCTTATAGGCAGTTTACAGAATATCTCCATAACATGATCATATACCTCTATACAAGGCTCCAACAAAAAAACAAATCTAATATTAACTCGTTATGAATAACAATCTCCTCATCATTCACTCTTATCAATCACTTCGTGAATCACGTTTTAATTAAAGCTGATTATCTCTTGACTAATTTCAATCACAGCACAGAATTATAATTAATAAATAACGGAAATATGATATTTATTGCTGTGACGAATACAATAACTGGGAAACATTTCACGCTACAAATTGCACAATTGTATGACTAGTAAACTCTTATAAAAACATATTGTTAATAACATTTATCGTGACCGTATCACATAGTAAACCTGCTTTATTAATACTTTAATCGACAAATATCTCTTTCTTGTGAAATCCCATGATAATAATAATACGTAGATATTTCTACAGTTAATCCATGCTCGGTGATCAAATCTTTAATTTGTCGGATACGGCTAGTCTCCAGAACAGTCCTCGCAACATTTTAACCAATGTACGATGCGCCACTATACTGTCAGATCGTAACCGAGAGTCACAAACAACAGTCTCATTATTGAAGAGCCTCCCGCCTAGTGGCCGACTCACTGAATGGTGGGCTACATCGAAGTACATGTACCTATCGATAAAATTGTTGAAGAAAGAAATGGTCAAATATTATGGTCAACGAGGACGACTACCTTATGCGATAACATCACACCATTGGTGGGTTCAGTCCACCGCCCTGATATCTTGCCAACCCCTCAATCCCTTATTCTTATTAAGCATTTTGCACATTTCCCATTTAAACTCCGTCGCCCATCATTTTTAGAAGATTTTTTTTTTTCTACTGGTGGTCAGCCTCTGGCACAGATATACGGGATGCAGTAACATGTCCTGGCCAAACTGCACTGAACAATAACACCGTGACAATAACTACAGTGGCGTTGAGCTACTGAAAGGTACCAAGCAGTTACTGTACAGTTTATGTAATCCATGCTGCTCAGTACCTGTACATTACTGCCCAGTTTCGGGAAGGAAATTCTCATTTTTGTGATTGTGCGGCGCTGTTCAGTTAATGACTCGCTGTACTGACTTGAGATTTCCGAAGAGTACCAAATGTACCACTCAGTTACTTTAAAGAACTATCTAGTATTAGGACATTTTGGAAAAGTACGTGGCTTGTTGGGAACTGCATATAGGAATGAATCGTCAAAGCATCCCTCTGCAACACGGCGCCCAGCATAAGCAACCTATCTAAGAATTAGGTAGAACAGTTATTTTCTGCACTGCAATATATAAATCAATGCAAAGTGTTGATTTTTACCTGTAATATGTTACTGGTCTCATAAAGTACTTGTATCATTGGTAGACTATTACCTGTAATATGTTACTAATATCATAAGTTATTTGCATCATTGACACACTGTTACCTGTAATGTGTTACTGGTCTCATACACTATTACATGTATACGTTACTGGTCCATACATTAGTTGTGTCATTGACGCACTACTATCTGTAATATATGTTACTGGTCCCATACATTGATTGTATCATTGACATACTATTACCTATAATATGTTACTGGTCCCATACATCAGTCATACCATTGATACAGTAGTAGTATACAGCGAGGATATTCACTATTATTGACCTGGCGTAAGAATCTGGCGTCGAGGTCAAGTGCATTATAGTACCGGCGAAAACCGGCAAAAGAGTGCGCCGTCTCAAAAAGGACGCCGTCTCATGTGGAGGTCATGTGGAGGTCACGTGATGGTTAAGTACATGGGGCATGTATTCCTCCGCAGTGATGTGGTCTGGCGGTGATGCGGTCTGCCTCCGCGGACAGAAAGTAATCCCCAGACTTCAAATACGCTGCATGGACCGATTGGGTCGAGTGAGGTGTCAAAGTGAAGCGCTCCTCCAGGACCATATGAAATGCATGTACTAAGTTGTATCTGGTTTTTTTCCATCATGCGGCGGTCACGTGATTAGGAATGCATGTACGGACTTGTATGCCGTCCATTCATTTGAGTCGGGGACTTGGGGTCCCTACGGAAGGATTTTGCAAGTCATGGGTGGGTGTATATAAAATGAGGATTTGTCTCGAAAATATAAAAAGCGGAACACGGACTTTACCCCTACAATACAGGAAAACCCCTATCAACCCTATCCCAAAGGGCTAATATCGGTTCCCGAGCTTATCGGGTTCTGCCTGGAGTGGGTGTATGTAAATTTAGGATTTGTCCCGAAAATATAAAAAGCGGAACACGGACTTTACTCCTACAATAGAGGAAACCCCCTATCAACCTTATCCCAAAGGGCGAATATCGGTCCTGGCTTATCGGGGCCTGCTGAGAGAGGTAGGGTGGGGGAGTGGGTGCATGTAAATTGAGGATTTGTCCCCGAAAATATAAAAAGCGGTACACGGACTTTACCCCTACAATAAGGGAAAACTCCTATCAACCCTATCTCAAAGGGCTAATATCGGTCCCTGTCTGATCGGGGCCTGACGAGAGAGGTAGGTGGGGGAGTGCTTGTATGTAAATTTAGGATTTGTCCCGAAAATATAAAAAGCGGAATACGGACTTTACCCCTACAATAGGGGAAAACTCCTACCAAACCTTGTCCAAAAGGGCTAATATCGGTCCCTGGCTTATCGGGGCCTGCTGAGAAAGGTAGGGTGGGGGAGTGGGTGCATGTAAATTGAGGATTTGTCCCGCACATATATAAAAAGCGAAACACGGATTGTATCCCTAAAATAGGGGAAAACTCCTATCAACCACGTCTAGTCGGGTTTATCGGAGCCTGCCGACAGAGGTAGGATGGGTAGTGGGTTCATGTAAATTGAGGTTTTGTCCGGAAAGTATAAAAAGCGGAACACGGACTTTACCCCTACAATAGGGGAAAACTCCTATCAACCTTGTCCAAAAGGGCTAATATCGGTCCCTGGCTTATCGGGGCCTGCTG